>CATIWF010095307.1:0-138697 GCA_949630135.1 Balakata baccata
CTTTCTTTGCATATAATTATGTGTTTTATATGTGATTTTTAAGCCCTAGTAAGGTAAATTATGTCATATGACATGCAAGTATGGAATGAGATAAAATTATAACCTATTGTATTGAAATAAATTATGAATATGTATAATTGCTCATTCATCTTTACAAGGACGAGACTTAAAATAGATGGCATGTCATTAAGGGTCTTTTACGGTACCGTAGAAAATTTCTATATGATTCTTAATTATTGGGCAAGGCGGCTTAAGCTTGGAGAGCACTCTTGTCCATTATGCTAGCAATTTAATCATGTTATTAAGTCAACGTGGCTTAAGCTCGGAGAGTTCCCTTGACTCAAGTTCGTAACGAGCATAATTGCAGGAATACACAAATAAGTAAATAGAGTGGTTAGCTTAAGTTCGGAGAGCACTCTTATTCACAACTTGTTATCCAATTAATCCGACTTTTTAGTAAATGGGCTATCGGCTAATTAAATAAGTTGAATAAATGGAAATGACTACTTATTACATGATTATTGAATGTTTTATGATATGTGACATAAGAATGTATAATGTCTCTAGGTTCAGCTAATTATGAATAATTTATAGTTAATTATTAATATGATCGGCATATTCATCTTTATTGTCATTTCATTGATGTATGTTTATAATTTGATGATATGAGACAAGTATGCTATGTATGTTATTAAATGATTACATGATTTTGGGTATGTATATATATATATATATATACACATATGCATGTTTGTAGCATTTTAAATGTATATTTTACACATGTTGAATATTATTTTGGCATGAACATAAGTATTCATGTGATATGTCATCTCATTGTTGCATAAATTTATATGCATATACGTACCACTAAGCATTAAGTTGTTTAGCGTGTGGGTGTTCCTGTACACAGATTTGGAGTTGGTAAATAGAGAAAGTTGACTGAAAAAAAGAAAGTCCATCAGACACCATAATGCAGACCTTTAAGGTCGGTGATATCATGACATTTTTATTTTTGTCATATGTCATATGAGATATGGGTAGTTGGTTTTGTACATGTCTATTAGATTAAAGAACATATATTTATATATGATACAATTCTGTAAACACTGGGTCAGTTTAGCCCAAACTGAATTTATTTTATTAGATGAATGATAGTTTTATTTATGATATAAGATATGGATTAATATGTTAAAATGGTAACATGAAAAATATTTATATGAAATGATGTTAAAAGATAATAATATAAGGAAAAGAAAAAGTTTTAATTTTTACAAGTTTTCAATAACGGAAAGTCTATAACAGTTACTTATATAGTTGAGTTAATCATAATTATATGAGAGGGTGTTACAGGATGTGCCAATTGCTAAAGATGATAAATTGAGCCTGATACAGTCTCCCAAGAATAAAGTTGAGAAAGAATCAATGAAAACAGTGTCATATGCTAGTGCAGTAGTAAGCTTGATGTATGCTCAAGTTTGCACTAGACCGGACATTGCATTTACAGTTGGTATTTTGGATAGACATCAATCTAATCCTAGAATGATCATTGGACTGCGGCTAAAAGAGTTTTCAAATACCTTAAAGGGACCAAAGATTACATCTTAACATACAGAAAGGTTGAAAATCTTGAGTTAGTTGGTTATACTGATTCAGATTTTGTTGGCTATTCTGATAACAGAAAATCCATGTCAGGCTATATTTTTATGTTAGCTAGTAGAGCTGTATCTTACAAAAGTGTTAAACAGCCCTTAATCTCATCTTCCACGATGCAAGCTAAGTTCATAGCTTGTTATGATATAGCTGTGCAGGCTGTTTGGCTACGAAATCTCATTGCAGAAATGTCAATTGTTGATTCCATTAACAAACCCATAAAGCTATATTGTGATAATTTACCAGCCATGTTGTTTGTGAAAAACAACAAGAATATCACTAGGTCTAAGCATATAGAAGTCAAATATTTGAAATTAAAAGAGCTAGTAAAGAAAGGTGACATTGAAATATAGCATATTGGTATAGATGATATGATAGTTGATCCCTTTACTAAGGGTATTTGACCCATTGTTTTTAAGAGACATGTCATAAGTATGGGTATAAAGTCGACTTGTGATACCTTGGATTAGTGGGAGTCTTTCTTGTTGCTCTATGTATTTTGGTTTGTACTTTATACATTGGTATAATGTACTTTGTAAATTGATAATCATCAATGCAGTATGTATATATTTTTGTTGGAAAATATTTGATGGTATATTTTCATTGAAAAATATTTGATATTGTATTTTCGTGGGAAATATTAAAGGTTATATTTTCATTGGAAACTATAATGTGATGTATATCAAATCTGATAAATTAAAGTTTTAATATTAGTATTATCTTTAAGCAAAGGCTTGGGCATCAAAGTTTATAGTTTGGGTTATATGTCTTGTGACACATAAACAATTGTACGATATAAAGTTTTTAAGACATACACAGACTTTATTTGAAGTCATAAAGGATTTATTATGTGTATATGTATTGCATTCAGATAAAAAATCACTGACTGATAAGAAAATCAACACATAAAGTTTGATTATAAAGTGAGTGTTGACTAATTTTGTCACATTATCACACTATGCTCATGATTGATAGGGTTATTGGTAAATGTGACTATGGAATGTGCTATATTCTTGAATAATATAGTTTCCACCATAACTCTTTGCCAATAATTTTATTAAATCGAACCAAAATCAAAAGTTTTTTATAATAGATTTTCAATTAATTAGCCCAAGTGAGAAAATGTTAGATATATTTAATATCTAATTATGGTTGTGAGTTTATTAATGAAGAAATAAAGATATATTACAAAATAAATAGTCTTAAGAATCTGATCAATTCTTTGTTTATGCAAGACTTCATTAATTAATTTAATATGGATAATTAATATGGGTCAAATAATAATATGAGTGTAATGAACGACCTATAATTATTATATTATATAGGCTAAGTCTCTCTTATTACTGACTTTCACCTCCTATATAAAGTTGGATAGGGATAAAGAAATAAATAAGGTTTCATCATTTATCATTTTGAGTCAGAAAATGAGAGAAATTCATAATGCAAATTCATTCAAATCATTTCTGCAACGATGGACTCGACGAAATCAAGTTTTTTTCAATGTCATTTATCTCAATTAAACTTATTTTGTACTCTAAATTTTATGTATTAAATCCATGGATTGATTTTGGCTAAATTATCTCCCATCAAATTACACTTGTAAAATATTCAATTATTACTATTTTTTTATGTAAATTAATACAAATATCTCATTCGAGATTAATTCTATTTGAAGTTTAATTCTAATTAAGACTATTTTTTTAGTAATTTATAGTTGAGACTTTTTACTTCTCTTTAATAATGTGTTTAGATGTATGAATTCTTATTTTGACAAATAGATTGATTTAGGTGTTTTAATTTTTTTTTTTTAAATTATTTGAATACTTAAATTTATTTAATGTCTTATTTTTAAATATTTCTTATTGACGAGGTGCGAGAAATATAAAAATTATAACTATATCAGTTAGAAAAGTGGAAGAAAGTGTTCGTGTAATGATCTCTAAAACATTTAGGGTTTTCTTGCATTAAATTATGTCAGTTTTTTAGTAAACCTTTCAAATAAAAACAAAAAATAAAATTTTGTATTTACTTGTGTTATTTTTATAAAATAAAAATAGAAAACAATTTTTCGTGTTATCTAAATTATAACTAAATTTTGGAAAACTAGCTTTAATATGCTTTTTATATTTTCTTTTGTACAAGATGTGACTTGTTTTCAAATGAAAATAATGAATTTTTACTTCATTTATTTTATGTTTATCCTTCAAACTTAAGATATTATCCAAATAGAAATTAATTAGTTTTATATATAATAGCAAATAAACATATTTTACAAGTTTTGCAAATTTTCTATATTATTTTCCATAAAAATTAGAAAGGGTAGTCACTCTTTGTTCTCACTGTATATGTATTAAACTTTTACCAATATTTTAAGATGATGGCAAAACTTTCCCCTATTCTCACAATTGAGAAATTAAGCCACCCCTTGGCTAACATGTGTTGTACATTTATTTTAAGTGTATAAAACTCAATTGGAAAATTTAATTGATTTTCTAGTTCTAATTTTATAAATATTGTAATTTTATTGTTTTCTTGGATCTTTCATGGTATTCTAAATTTTATGATCACAATTGTAATGATATGTAGCATGTATGTAGTTTCTAAAAATTGAGTGTTATCTTATATTTGGTTAATTTTATCATAATAATTGAACTTTACTTCTATTGTAGTAAGATAATAATAAAAAAATGTCCCAAAGAATTTACTAAAGTCACTCTTATCAATTTTTCAGTGACACATCAGCCGTCATATCGGATTTCCAATGATACATCAACCGCTATATTAGATTTCAGGTGACATATAATCAGTAGATATATCAGATTTCTGGTTATCCATATCAAAAATTAGCTAGAAATTACTTTAGTGAAATAAAAATATAGTTAAGTTATTTTTTTTAACGAAAAAAAATAAGATTTTTACTGCAATAGGAGAAAAGTTCTTTAGCTATAGATGAAATTAACACTTTATATTGGATTATACCTAGATGGAACAAACTTTCAAAAGCTGTCTGTTTAAGGATGTGAATGTCTTTTGTTTTAACTAACAATCAAGTGATATTATGAGTTAAATTTTCCTTCTTCGTATGCTCTTAACAAATTATTGATACCATTTAAATCTTTTTAGCACATATTCTTTGCAAAAAGGTGTATGACCTTCTATAAGCAACTAAGTGTGTAGGCATTCACGTTAACTCCCATGCCAAAAAAGAACATATGGAGCTACGAATCATTAAGCGTTCGGTCAATTAAAAGGTGATTTGAATGATATATTCATTTATGATAATTAAAAAAAGTATTGAGTTTAATGAATGATTAATAGTTATAAAGTTGTCAAAATTAACATGGGCCATTGATAATTCAAATCCACTATCTTCTGATTTTCTTTTGTTTTGGGCCATTATAAAACATACGTTCTAAAGTTATACAATTTTCATGCAAAAAGATAATGAAAAGGGAATTTTTCTTAAATATCGAGAAAGGGCAAACAATTACAATTTTACAATTCATTATTACTGAAAAATATTTTCTACAATTATACTAGCATCTAAATCTGCAACTCTATAGATATACCACAATCTCAAACCTTCAAAATCAAAGCAAATATCTTACCACAAATAATTAATCCAGTAGCTATTAATAATAATAAATGAATGAGCAAATCACTCAGCAAATAATGATGAATCAATAGAAACTCAACTAAACAAGATTTGAAATATCTCTTTAAATCCATTTCAGAAAAAAAAAATTAAAAGAAAAAAATTGAAATAAACATTAAGAAGAAGAAAAAGTAGTGGCATGGAAGTTGGGCATACAAGGGATATCTTTGAAATACCTCGGGTATGTCTTGTGAATTCCTTGGAGGTAGGAATTCCTTGAAGGGAATTTTCTAGGAATATCTTGAGTATATTTCAGGAATACATTTAATATATATTTGGAAATAAATTGGGAATTCCTTGAGAATTTCCTATAATGAATTCCCTGAAAATTTATTGGGTATACCTTAGAAATACTTTTGAGATTTACATGAGAATACTTTGGAAATATCCTATATATACATTGGAAATATCTCGAGAATAACTTTTTTGAGAGGTGATTTCTTATGAATACCTTATGTATACCTTGGGAATACATTTAATATACCTTTTGAAATACCTTGGAAATTTCTTGAGAATTTCCTAGAAGAAATTCTCTGAAAATACATTGGATATATTTTGAAAATACTTTTGATATATTTTTGAAAATTACGTAAGAATACTTTAGAAATATCCTATGTATATATTAGAAATACCTCGAAAATAACTTTATTGAATTATCTAGATTTTCACTAGTATTCTCAATCTCTCATTATAAACTTCGAAAATTTCCTCATCACCCTTTTTCTTGCTTACATTCATACTCAAGTCACTTAAACTCCCCCCACAAAAAAATCCAACTAAAAATCCAACAACAAAAATCAAAACAGAAATAAGAAAGACAATAATTGTGGAGATCCAGACCCTAGAAATGGCAAAAGCAGAGAAAATATCTAGTGAAAACATAAAGACATGCATTTGCCATCGTGAAAGAAGAAACATAAAGCTTGAGGCCTAAAATTTCAAATTCTCAACCACATATTACAAACCATGAGAAAAAAGAAATAAAAAAAATCTGTACTTTATTTTTGTTCTTGAATCTTTTATAATTTTCTACCGGATCAGATTCTCTATACCAATTTTGAAAGTCTTAGCTATTATGTGAAGGAGATGGTAGAATGCAAAGTCTTAGATAAGTACAAGAGAGAGAGACAAAGAGCATACAAAACTTTAGAAAAAAAAAAGATACAAAAGTAATTAATTTCAGTAAAGTTGAAAACAAAAAAAAATTGTAACTAATTTTGGAAAGAAAATATAAAAACTATGAGGAAAAAGAAATAAAAAAATATGTACTTCATTTTTGTCTTTGAATCTTTTATAATTTTCTACAAGATCAGATTTTTCTATATCAACTTTAAAAGTCTTAGCTACTATGTGAAGGAGATAGTAAAACGCAAAATCTTAGATAAGGGCAAGAGAGAGAGACAAAGAGCATACAAAACTTTAGAAAAAAAAATGATACAAAAGTAATTAATTTCAGTAAAGTTGAAAACAAAAAAGAACGTAGATAATTTTGAAAAGAAAATGTAAATATCGGTAAACGGTCAAATTTCCCAATACAAATAGAACATAGCCGAGTTCCCTTCTCTTGCAATAAGAGATGCTACTTGTTCCTCTTGTTGGCATTTAAGCAAACACCATTATGGCATTTGTGGCGTGAGAACCATTCTTTGCCTTTTGGCAATTCGGCTCCGGCATGCATTTTTAGAATAATACTACTAGAGGATGACTTTTAGTTCTAGGAATTTACCCTCTTTTTCCAATTAATGAGTCATTAGTCATTGATTATTTGATTACTATACAGTGTTATGATTACAAAAATATAAAGATATTTATTTTTAGAAAAGGAGAAACATATTTATAGGGCCTCGAATTTTTAAATTCTTTTTTTTTTATTTAAATTAAGCAATCAACTCATTCAATCTTTAGTTGTTTATCATGAAACCCTTACTGGAAAGTAAAGAGGAAAAGATTTAAAAATTGAAAGGTTTAATTTAGAGAAATAAAATTTAAAAGGGTCCAATATAAACAAAATTAAAGTTGAAAAAGCTTGATTCTTATAAATAAAAGTTGAAATGTTTGGTTGGAACGCATAAAAGTTTAAAAGCTTAATGAACAAAATATGTATAGTTGAAGGGTCAAAATATACATTTTTCTTTACATAAATAATATGATTGAATTATGGATAAAATTCAAGAAAAGTATTGTATGGTTTCACATTTTGATGACATATAATCTTTTATATCAAAATGATATTATATAACCAGTTGGAACTATTCTCCGTTGATCATACGTCTATCATAAAATAGTCATAATATGTCTATCATAAAATAGTTATAATAAAGATGAAAAGTTTTAAATTCAATACCTAACATTTGATAGCTTCATTCCTAATAAGTAATTAAACCATAAGTGAATTGAAACTATAAAGTGTGACATATAAGGAATTTTTTTATTCAAAATAGTGTTACATGGTTTCTTAAAATTTAAAGATTGTGTTATCCTTTGTGTTAAAACATGAAATCACCTAATATTTTTTGTTTTAAAATGCTATCCAATAATTTGAATTCATAACACGAATATTTAACATATATATATAGAGAGAAACGTCATGGCACTAATACATCGTATAAAAAGAAGTCTTTACATAGATGTACCAAAAAGGAAATATTTGTACTTTATCATCAAAGCGCTTTTTGTTAACTTTTCCCATGAATATTGGAAAATTTACATTATTCACCTGAAGTTTTTTTTTAATTTTACTGGTAGATTTTCCGTATTTTTATTTTTAGTATTTTTATTTTTACCTTTTTTTTCTTTCAAATACTAGATTTCAGTATTTACTTTAACATATTTTTAATTTAATTAATATATAAAATGATCAATATTCACTTTTTAAACATGAATTAATAATTTTATTAACTTACAAGGTCAATATTTATTTTTATACATATATATATTTATTTTTAATCATTATTTAATTAACTTAATTAGAAAAAAATAAAAACTTGAATTTAATTAATTTAATTATCAAATTTAACCCTGGACAAATTTTAATTTAAAAAAATAAAAATTTGTATTTAATTAACTTAATTGAAGTTATTTATTTTAGTAAACCTTGGGTGGATTCTTGGATAAATTTAAAGTAAACTTTAGTAAATTTCGGGTAAATCTTGAGTAAATTTAGGAAAAACCTTAGGTAAATTTTGGATAATTATTAAGTAAACCTTGTGTAACTTTAACTTTTATTAAATTTCTGATAAATATTGGGTAAATCTTAAGTATAACTTGAGTAACTTTATGTAAATTTTTTATAAATATTTTGTAACTTCAATTTTCATTAATTTGTGCTAAATATTAGATAAATTTTGATAAATCTTTAAGTAAATATTATGTAAATTCAACTTTCATTATTTTTTTAGTAAATATTAGATAAACATTGGAAATAATTTGAATAAACTTTAAGTAAATTTTTAAAAAACATTTTGTAAATTCAATTTTCATAATTTGTGGTAAATCTCAGGTAACTCTGGGGTAAATCTTGATAAATATTTAAGTAAATTCAACTTTCATAATTTTTTTTTAGTAAAAATTTGATAAATATTGAGTATAATTTGAGTAAATTTTAAGTAAATATTTGAAAAATCTTTTGTAAATTCAATTTTTATTAATTTGTTGTAAACACTAGGTAAATTTCAGGTAAATCTTGATAAATCTTGTGTAAATTTAATTTTCATTATTTTTTTAGTAAATATTAGATAAATATGGAGTATAATTTGAGTAAAATTTAAGTAAATCTTTGAAAAACATTTTGTAAATTCAATTTTCATTTATCTATGGTAAACTTTGGATAAATCTCGAGTAAACTTTAGATAAATCTTAGATAAAAAGTGATTTTGGACGATTTCAGCATTTGTGAAAAAAAATTTAAACGCTTAATATTTTTGAAAAACACTTTAAAGAACAGTATTTTTACAATATCTTATGTTTTTTGCTATTTTTGTAAAATTCCTATAAATATTTGCGCTTCTTGGGGGAGGGATAGGATAAAGAGCGTTCAAATTAAAATTAGTCTGTAATGAACAAGTGGGTTATAGTCAAATAACAATTTGATATTATCTTCAAATATTGAAACAAACCCAAACCCTTAATGGGCTATGGAGGCCTACATAAAACTTTAAATGAGGCAAACACCCATTAGGAAGGCAATTTATATCTAGGATGCATTATGGATTATGCACGTGCAAAAGTGAAGCAGTCTTTGTTTTAATTTTTCAAATTTAACTGCAAATAGCGGATGTGTTTTTTTGTGTTATGCTATTCTTTCTTTCTTGTTTATTTCTTTTTTTGGCGGAATTAATTGAGTAATGAATCTTTATTAATTAAGTAATAAATCTAAATTATAAAAGTGAAATGATTAATTTTTGAATTTGTAGTAACGAATTTATATGATTATTAATCTATGGAGTTATAAACCAAACATACATAAATCACATAAATCAAATTATAAGCATGTAGTAAATAACTAATAAAACCTTGTATTTTTAACTAATAAACTCTTATTAATTGAGTAATGAACCTAAATTTATAAGCAAAATGATTAACCTTAGTTTGTAGTAACGAACATATATGACAATGAGCCTATTGAGTTATAAACCAAACATACAAAAATCACCGAAATCAATTTATGAGCATGTAGTTAATAACTAATGAACCTTTATTAATTGAGTAATGAACTTAAATTATTAAGTAAAATGATTAACCTATAAGGAACCTATATGATAATGAGTCTATGGAGTTATAAACCAAATATACAAAAATCATATTATGAGCATGTAGTTAATAATTAATGAACCTTACTTTTTTAATTAATGAACTTTTATCAATTGAATAATGAACCTAAATCATTAAGCAAAATGATTAACCTCTGATTTGCAGTAATGAACTTATATGATAATGAGTCTATGGAATTATAAACCAAACATACAAAAATCACATAAATCAAATTATAAGCATGTAGATAATAACTAATGAATCTTGTTTTTTTAACTAATGTACCTTTATCAATTGAGTAATGAACCTAAATCATTAAGCAAAATTATTAACATTTGAGTTTGCAATAACGAACCTATATGATAATGAGTCTATGAAGTAATAAACCAAATATACAAAAATTACATAAATCAAATTATGAGCATGTAGATAATAACTAATAAATCTTGCTTTTTTAACTTATGAGCCTATTGAGTTATAAACCAAACATACAAAAATCACTGAAATCAAATTATGAGTATGTAGTTAATAACTAATAAATATTTATTAATTGAGTAATGAACCTAAATCATTAAGTAAAATGATTAATCTCTAAGTTTGCAATAACGAACCTATATGATAATGAGTCTATAGAATTATAAACCAAGTATACAAAAATCACAAAAATTATATTATGAGCATGTAGTTAATAATTAATGAAATTTACTTTTTTAACTAATAAACTTTTATCAATTGTGTAATGAACATAAATCATTAAGCAAAATGATTAACCACTGATTTACAGTAATGAACCTATATGATAATGAGCCTATGAAGTTATAAACTAAACGCACAAAAATCACAGAAATCAAATTATGAGCATATAGATAATAACTAATGAACCTTGCTTTTTTAACTAATGAACATTTATCAATTGAGTAATTAACCTTTATTAATTGAATAACTAATCTAAATCATTAAGTAAAATGATGTACACATAACAATGTCAATTTTTAAATAGTCTAATTCTTTTTTTAAAATTGCATCAAAATTCTCTTGACGTTTTTGTAGGTGTAGTCCTTAAATGTAAGACTTTCATGTATCCAATTGAAACTAAAAAGAAATAAAATTGAATTAATCAATTAGACAATATGAAGTAATGGATTTACATTTTGTCAACAAATTTTACTTGCAAATTTTATTAATTTGTAGAGTGATTAAAAGTTGCAATTTGGAAATTTTATTAATTTGTAGAGTGACTAAAAGTTGCAATTTGGAAAGAAAGTCGAGAGAAAAATCATGTATGTTGAGAACTAAGGGAGAGCATAATTGTGCTTGGCAAAGAAGTTGGAAAAACTAGAGAGAATTAATTGGGTTAATTGATTTTTTTTTTAAAAAATATGTGTTTTAGCTGGACTTTTATTAATTGGGTTAATTGATTTTTTTGTTTTAAAATGTGTTTTAGCTGGACTTTGGCACATATATGTACCTTTGGTCCGTAATACTTTATAGACCGTTGTCCAGAATATAACAATTGTATTAGGAGTGCTGCTACTGCAAGGAAAATTTCACCGTTTACCAATATTTATATTTTCTTTTCAAAATTATCTACAATTTTTTTATTTTTAATTTTACCGAAATTAATTTCTTTTGTATCATTTTTTTTGAAGTTTTGTCTGCTCTTTGTTTTTTTCTCTCTCTCTCTCTTGCCCTTATCTGAGACTTTGTATTCCATCGTTTCTTTCACATAGTAGCTAAGACTTTCAAAGTTGGTGTAGAGAATTTAATCAGGCAGAAAATTGCAAAAGATTCAAGGACAAAAACAAAGTGAATATGTTTTTTTATTCCTTTTTCCTCATGGCTTATAATATGTGGTTGAGAATTTGAAATTTTTGGCCTCAAGCTTCATTTTCTTATCTAATAAATCTTCACATATCATTCTCACCACATATTATGTTAAATTACTTGCAGTCATAATTTAGTTAGCTCAAGTGAGTCCACTTAGTTCCGTGATTTTCTTGTTTTTAGAGGAATTGATGACAAAATGCACATCTTTATGTTTCTACTGGTATTTTCTCTACTTTTGTCATTTATAGGGTCTCTACAATTATTGTCTTTCCTGCTTCCATTTTGATTTTTGTTGTTGGGCTTTTACTTGGATTCTTTCGTGGTGGGAGTTTCAGTGAGCTAAGTGTGAATGTAAGCAAGAAAAAGGGCAATAGTGAGAGATTAAGGATACTGGTAAAAATCTAAACAATTCAACAAAGTTATTCTCAAGTTATTTCCAATGTATACATAGGATATTCTCAATGTATACCTGAGGTATTCCCATAAAATTTCAAAAAATATACTGAAGGTATTCTCAAAGTATGCCCAAGGTATTTTCAAAGAATTTCTTAACTAGAGATATTCTTGAGATATTCTTATGAAATTCTTAAAGGTATTTTCAAGGTATACCCATGACATTCCCTCCAAAGAATTCTCAAGGAATTCCTAAAGTACACGCAAAATATACTCAAAGTATTTCCAATATATAATTAAAGTATTTCCTTATATACCCGACTGTCATGCTTCTTCTTCTTCTTCTTCTGTTTCTTCAATGTTCATTTCAATTCTTATTTAGTTAAGTTTTGTTGATTCATTACTATTTATTGAGTGTTTTGTTCATTCAATTATCGTTGTTTATAATTGTTGTATTGATTATTTGTAGTAAGATGTTTGTTTTGATTTTGAAGGTTTGAGATTGTGGTGTATGTATAGAGTAGTAGATTTAGGTACTAGTGTAATTGTATAAACTATTTTTTGTAAAATTAAAAAAATATTAAGATCTGATAAAGTTATAATTATTTACCATTTTTTAGATATTTATGAAATTCCTTTTTTTTTTTTTTAAATATCAGTAATTTATATCAGTAATTTGAATTTGTGTTGAACATTAATCTAAAATTTTAAAAGTGCTAATGCTACTACTTTAGCTTTCAATTAGGATATTTCCTCCTGCGGGCGTGAAAATGTCTAATTAAATTTTATCTTATCTACGCAGATTTCATCATTATACTGGCTCATAACTCATAAAAAATAAAAAAATAAAAGTAACAAAAACCGAAATTAAGAAGCTAAAATTCCAATTAGTCAACCAAAATTTATTCAACACACCCAAAAGAGCCAACATGTTTATTAACAACAAAACCGGTAGGAAATATCAAAGTAGTCCCATAGTACACAAAAACCAACGACTTAACTCGTTCATCTCATCTCAGATGAAGAACCAAAATCCTCGTCAGTCACAGACACCAAGTAGTTATCGGAATTCCTGCGAGAGCAATTGGCACGAATTTCTCCTTGGTTGCTAGTCAACACACTCATCTGCCCCATCTTGATCATAGAAAGCACAAACCGTTCAAAGAACAAACTCTGGTTAATAGCGTAGCTAGTCACAATGTTCCTTGTCCTCTTGTCAGTGTACAAGTCTTGGTCGGAGGTAAACAGACCCTGGCGATTCATAAGATCAACGTAGTACTTGTTGTCAAACACATTGGGTGACCTTATGTCCAAATTTGTAGTGTTTTCAGTGTCGATTTTAGGGCAAGTGCGCTTGAGATTGTTAGCGAATGTTTTGTCCATGGTAGGATCTTGGGATGGATAGAGCCTGTCGGTGAAAGATGTGCAATGCCCAATGCCGATGGTGTGGCCACCCGAGAGAGCTACGGCATCGGTAGCATCGAGCCCTTTTCTAGCTAGTTTTGTTAAAATTGTTGTCACGTTCGCATTGGGTGCTACTAAGTGTTCAAACGTCGCATTTACTTCAGCGAATGTCACTCCATCTCGCCTTCCTAATGGTACATCGTACTCAGGCCCACCTGTCTGTTTTTTTTTTTTCAAAGCGAAATTAATTAGCATTAAAATGATGAATATTAATCTAAATGGAATTCATAAATAAAAATGGTTTGATTACCAAGACGACGGAGTCGCGGGCAGCAATGGCGACAATGTCGGAGCAGGAGACAACTTGGCCACACTGCTTGTGGACTCGTGCGCGGAGGTTGTCGACGATTTTAAAAGCTTCCTTTCTTAAAGATAAGTTGGGAAGTTCAGATTTCTCGCTGGGTCCACCTGCTGACCCATCAAGCAACACCGATCCATCGCATCCCTGTTTCAATTTTTTGTATTTATATTTTAAAAAAAAAACAAAATTAAGTATGCCAATTCACAAGATCTTGGGAGAGATATCCTCAGTATGTAGTTCAAACTTTAAACTTTTCAATTTCTTTTGACTTCGAAAAAATAAGAGGGACACCGACAAAAACAAGCAGTTCGTGTCAGGCACACATTATTATTATTAAGCTGTGAATCTAGTCAATAATTGTGGAATATGAACTTTCAATTCATAGTAATAGAGTTATATGCATAAGACTTGTGATTTACAAATCGTGTTCCCTCTGTATTAACTGGTGAATTATAATTAGACTCAAGATCTTAACTAAAGCTCATATACAAGGGCGGATTCTGGGATTTTGCGAAGGTTGAAGCAAATAAATATATATATATATATATATATATATATATATATATATATATATATACAGAAGAAGACACCCACAAAACAGGAACTTGGACATATGTAAATAAGCACTTACAAGAACAAAGCAGTCATGGAAGTGGAGACGAAGCAAGCCAGCAGCTTGGCCAACATCCTTCTTGAACACTTTCTTGAGCTCATTTCTGATAATGGATTCAACTTTAGGACAGCTTGATTTGTAGAATGTCCATGATAGACCATTCACTATTGGAGGTTTCTTTTGAGCTTCAATCCCACTAAACCAACAACCCACTATAACACAACACATCAAAACAACACCAACCCAAGATTTATCAGCACTAGCCATGGTTAAATTGGGTTTGCTTTGGTTTGCTTTGCTTCCTAGACACAGAGCGAACTCTTATTTATAGCCATACAATGTGTGGTGTGGCTTTCTTTGTTGAATGTATGCTAGGGTTCTTTTTTATTCTACTTTGAAATAATGGTAAAATTTGACTTAAACAGGGATGATGGAGTTTTCCAAATTGAAAAATGGGTATTGTGAATATTTAAATGACCACTTGCTAAGTTTCAAGTACAAGATATTGATGGACAAAGCTATTGAAAAAAGAAAAAGTAATCTTTATCTTAATGGGATTTCATTAATTGCAGCAAAGGATGAGAATAATTAAGGGTAAAAAAACAAAATTCACAAATGAGAAAATGACAGGCAGCTCCACTAGTCCTTCAACTTGTCAAACTTGGCACCCGTGAGTTTCCCAATAATTCAACATTTGGCTCCAATTCCATGCTTTTAGTTTTGAAACTTTAAAGAGGAATATGCGCATTTTCACATTTGGATAATTATAAACTAAATTTTAATAATTTTTATTCTGACATATGAGATGAGATGATTGGATTTCTTCTCTTTAATTAGATTTTTTATGTTTAATTTTTAAATATAAAATATTTTTAAAATTAAAAAAAAATACTTCATTCTTTTCAATTTTATTGGGTATGCTCAACACGTATTCCAATTTATCTGCAACCTCTAAATAATAGGATATTTAATCATTAAGATAAAAAAATAATTTGTACAATTCAATTCAATTTTCAGATTATTATATTAAATAATGATATTTTCATTGCTTAATTTTCTATTGAATAGTTTAGTTATACATAAATTAAAATTACCATAAAAATATATATAAGCTTAAAAAATTATTTTAAAAAAGTCACAAATTGAATAAACAAATATTTGATTGATTGTATATTGATCTAACGAATGAAACTTTAATCTTAAACCAAATAAAATCTATCTTACATTTCTTTTGTTTATTCAATCACACAAATCTGTATACACCTTCAGAAAAATGTTTTCAAGTAGAAAAATCTTCAAAAGAAAAATAGAACATTAGAACTTAAATTTGAGTAAATCGTTTTTCTATAAATAAAAAAATGGCGTGTGGCTCGCTTGTGCACTAGATTCCAAGGAGTGACTTATTTTACTTCACGAATATAAAACAAAATATAAAAGTTATATTGTATAGATTTTTTTTTTCTTGCAAGGAGATTCAATAGGTCGTGAGTTAGTCATTTTCTCATACACATTATAAAAGCATTTCTAATAGTATTTTTTATTTTAAAAAATATTTTTATTAGAATAAAAAATATCTTTAAATATAGAGAATAAAAATTATTTTACAAGTCTAGCAGAGTAAAAATTATTTTATAAGTCTAATAAATTGTTTATATTTTTATTCTTTATTTTACTTTATCTATTGTAAATTAATATTTATAAAAAAATGAATAATTTTTATTATAAGAAAAAAAAAGTAACACACCAATAAAAAAAAAATATGCATAAAAATTAGAAATGCATTAATTACCATTAGAATAGAAATTGAAATTTAGTTTTTAAGATATAGATAGTCAACCTCACTATTTATTCTAAATTTTAAAAATAGGGAGTCTATTAGAACATCTCCAATAGATTCTTTATTTGAGTTTAGAATCTCCAATAAACTATTTATTTTTAAAATTTAGAGAATATAGTAAATTTAACTCTCTATATGTAGAAAGACAATTAAATTTCTATTTCTATTCTGCATATCATTTGAAGCATACTATCTTTCTATACATGTTCTATCTTTTTATTGATGTGCTACTTTTTTCTTTCATTATAATAAAAATAATTTATTTATTCTTATGATAATTTTTTTTTAAAGGGAGACGAGTCATACTCAAAAAAAAAAAAAATAAATGAACTATCTAGCATAAGAAACTCCAAAGATGTCATATAGAAAAAAAATTAAATTTCACTTTCTATCATGCATATTATTTAAAAGCACACTGCATGTCTCATCTTTTTATTGATGTATTATTTTTCTCTTTCATTATAATAAAAATAATTTATTTTTTTATTTTGATAAATGTTAATTTATAAGGGATAAAAATAAAATGAATAGTAAAAATATAAAAAGTTTATTGAACTTGTAAAAAAAAATTTACTCTCTTAATTATTCTACTAAAAATGTTCTTTAAAATAAAGAGTATTATTGGAAATGTTTTTGGACTTTATGAAATAGTTCTCTAAAATAAAGAACATAGGTCAAACAAAAGAGTCTATTGAGGATGCTTTAATATCGTCTCCAATATATTTTTTATTTGAGCTAAATTCTTTATTTTAAAGAGTTATTATATAAAAAAAGTCAGTAAAAGACTTTTTATTTTTAAAATTTAGAATAGATAGTGAATTTAACTCTTTATATCTAAAAAATCAAATTTCACTCTCTATTTTAAATGAAGAGTAAAAATATATAGTCTATTGGAGTTGTAAAAAGGTTGTAGAGCATCTCAAATTGACTCTTTATTTGAGTTATGCTCTTTATTTTAAAGATTTATTATACAAAAAGGGTATCAAATGAACTCTCTATTTTTTAAATTTAGAGAAGATAGTAAATTTGACTATTTAGATGTAGAAAACTAAATTTTACTCTTTATTCTAATTTTAATTAATGTATTTCAACTTTCTATACATATTCTTTTTTTTATTGGTATGTTTCTTTAAAATATTTTTTTCCTCATAATAAAAATCATTTATTTTTGTCTTTTGATAAATATTAATTTGTATGGAATTACGTAAATTATAAGAAGTCTATTGGACTTATAAAATTTTTTTTACTCTCTATATTTAAAAATGTTCTAAAATGCTATTTATTCTATTAAAGATGTTTTTTAAAATAAAAATCATTGTTAGAGATGCTCATAACTCTTTATATTTAAAGATACTCTTTATTCAGCTTAAAATGTTCTTTAAAATAAAGAATATTATTGGAAATGTTTTAAAGGTGTTAAACTCTTACTAATATTAGTGGATGGTGACGAGTAGATTCAAACTCGAGACTTTTTATAAATGAAAATATCAATCAAATTACTCTTTGATTAACCTTCTTTTTCCTTTTTTAGTGAACAAAATATCCTTATTATGTCTCTAAGAAAATATTTGAGGCATTGTATAGATTGAGATATTTTAAAATATATGGTTTTTATAAATTTCATGAAATTTAAATCCATTTATTATGTAATTCATAGTTTCTAAAAATTTTATTATTCAGTTTGACTATAAAATTCATTGATTGATGAAGTAATTTCTTTTACACTAATATTTAGTTTAATGACCATAATCTATAAATTTTATAATCAATTTTCAATTTTACCATATATTAGATATTGAGAATTTATTATTAATCAAGCATAATTAAAATTTTTAAAAATAAAATTAATTACTTTAAGAATTTGAAAAAAATAGAAATTTAAAATCTAAAATAATATAAACTCTCTCTTTATATCTTATAAATTAATTTTTGGAATATGGAAAATTATTATACATTTTAATATCTAACTATATTGCTATAAACTAAACTTATTTTTTATTAATAATTTAATACATATTATTGCTATAATAATAATAATAAAGTAATTATTTGAAATTAAAAGAGAAATAATTTTTATTTTTTAGAATTAAGGATAGTTTTGAAATATTATTAATTCATAAAAGGATAATTTTGGAATAAAAAATTTTAACAAAAATTTCTCATTGATAAAAAATGGTGGATTTTAGACTTTACCACATAGAAGATGAGAAATTAAATTATTCAATTCAAACATAAAAATGAAAGATTTTAGTAAATAAGATATTTTATAAAATTCATAGATTTTGAACATTTTTAAGTAGTCAAATGATAGACTAAAGACAAATCCATTAATTATTCAAAATTTCTTATCTAAAATTTTTCGATTTAAATATAGTTTGAATGGCAAATTCAGTCTCTTCATTTGCATGATGATTATATACTTAAGAATAAAAAATATCAAAATTATATTTTAATTCAATAATATGATAAATTATGATGATTGCCAAAAATTGGAACTGATATTATGAAAAGAAATTAGAGTTAAAATTGTAAATGGATATATATAAAAATTAAGAGGAATCATAACTTTATTGTATATTAAAAAATAAAAATAAAAGAGAATTAGAAAAATCTTAGATCCATCATATTATATTTAAGTCCCACAAGAATGCAGTAGGTGGGTGTCCCCCGCGGCACCGAAGAGATAAAATAAAAGCTGGAAATGAAAAGGAAAAAGTAAAAAGTCGGAGGAATCATTTCATAATTAATTATGAATTTAATGCCCCAACATGCAATAGTTTTCTATTTTTTTATATAAAAATATAATAATTTAAATTTACATCGAATAAATATATTGGAGATAAAATATTTCGTTTGAAATTTTAAATTAAATATACTTTATAATCATATAAAATTTAAATTTTTGATTAAAACAGAAGTATCTATGATCATCTCATATTACTGATATTATCTTTTGGGACAATAATTTACTACTCTAATCACTAACTTTTCTTCCAGCTTTAAGGTAAATTACGAATTATTTTAATGACTTATTTTATTTTATGTATATTTATAAAAAAAATTAAAATAGAATAAAAATTAAAAGGAATCAAACACCTGATTTCTGCTTTCGACCATAATCTAATTGCAATGCGCAGCCCACGTGCCTTTAAACATTTCAAAATCCAAATACTATGTTTTAAATTACAAAAGTACCCTTATGTATATATATGAACTTTTTTTATTTTATATCTATTAAATTATAACAATTTTTTTATTAAATTTTAAATTATTCATCATTACTCAGAAAAAATATTATTTTTTACAGAAAAAACTACTATTATAATATATAAAAGTTAAAGAAATAGTGGTACAATAAATATATTCCTAATTTAACGCCTAATCTTATTTCAACAGTATCAAAATTGCCTTTTACTTTTACAGAGTTAACTTCTTTACCTGACGTCTGATATCACAATAAACAAATCGAGTGTTCCTTTTAATTATTAATTTAGAAATAATGTTTGTTAATATGCATATTTTCTTTATATTACATTATCTTTTAATTATCTCTTCGTTATGTGAGTGATAAATAATTTGATAAGACCCACATATTAATAAACATTAGATGTCATTCACACAATAAAAAAAAATGAGACAAATTAAAGACGGTAAATAACACTCTTTTTACTTATAAGTGTGTAGAAGTGATATCGTTAGTCTGTTTAATAAAAAATTTTGAGTTTAAATTATATATATGTACTTATTTTAAAATTTATGGAGAAGAGTTTTACAGTTTTTGAAGTTTTATCCGATATGATCATAATTAGTTTTAGTATATGATTCTAATTGATTAACTCAGACAAAAAAATAACACTCTTCTTTTTTAATAACATCATGGATAAAATTAAGATTGAAAAAAAAAATTACCAACAAATTGAAAATATTCAAAAATATTAGAGATATGTTTACCATCTTATCCTTTTTTATTTATTTATTTATCCTTTGTCGAGCCATTTGTATATGAAGCTTGTAGAAAATCAATTATAGATTTGATAGATTATTACGTTTATTGATTGTTCAATCACTAAAATCACATAAAAAAACTGGCATTGAAAGAGCACATCATGATGATATAAAAAGAAAGAAATAATGTAAGGCACATCAATAATAATAATAATAATAATAATAATAATAAAGATGGTCCATGATATTCTTAAAGAAGAACGTATAAATTGTTAATGGATTAATTTCGCCTCGAAGCTAAAGCTACCTCCAAGAAAGATAGAGAAGAAAGCCAAACAGAAGGTGAAGCAATGGAAGAGAGAACGTATAGATCATTAGTAGGTTTATTTTTATTATAATAAATTAATAATTTTTTTATTTTATAATTATTTTTTTTTATTAAAATTATTTTTAATCAATTTTTAGTAATATATCAGCCATCGTATTAGATTTTTACTAAAAATAATTACAGAAAATAATTTTAGTAAAATAAAAATAAAAAACCAAATTTCAACGGCTAAAGATAAAATTGACCCAATTATTCACGGGTATAACCTGTAAGAAGATGCGTTGTATCTGCAAAGTGTTAAAGAGATGCGGCAATATTATGTAAGTCGTACATTTGAATATCATCTAATTAAGATAGGTACCTTATCACCTAGTTTCATTAAAACTTTTCGTTTTATACTTTCTCCATTCGAAAAAATAAGTTCATTTATTATTTTTCACCGTACAAAATTATTAATTAATTATTTTTTTAAAATATATATATATATATTAACCCTTACTTTAGATAATTTTTGAAATTAATCGATAATCACATGAGTATTAATTTGAGTTTGTTTTTAAAAAGATTAAATAATTATTGTAAGAATTTTCGGATTAGCAGAAATTTATCAATTGAACCGAATTCATGTATTTTCATTGCTTTGGAAAATTATCAGAACCAAACTTTAATTTTATGATACAAATAGCTATTGATCCTCTAAGAAGGATTGTAAAAGGAAGAATGCTTCACAGAAAACCTAGAGAGAGGGAGGGAAGAAAAATGTTTTGTTCATTCTAAATTGATGGAGTAGTTATTTTGTTCTCAAATAACTCCCCAGTTTATATCGGTAAAAATGAGTTTTGAGCTAGATTAAATCCACATTGACAATCTATATTCATACAAAACCCAACATCTCTCACTCGCTTATAATGAGTTTGACTCATCCCAATAATTCAGACTCATATAGAAAATCATTCATATAGACAAACAGACCATGTGACATGAAACACATAAATGATAGAAATTTCAATACAAACCTAACCATAAGCTATGAATATAGGAGACATTAACTCAATTATGTATTTAATCTTGACAATGTGTTTGTTTACTTTAAATATTTTTCTTAATACAAATGATCGAGTATCATTCAATCGCTCAAGAATCCGTATTCATATCACTTTTATAATTACTTAATACTCTAAGTTATTTCAAGTTTTATTAAACAAAATAACTCTAACTGGTAAAGACAAGTAGCGAGTGTATAAACAAAAATACTCTTTCTTTTGTCTTTATATCATCATACCTGAATTAACTCCTTTTTTCCTTTTTCTAGAAGTGTTCCATTAAGTAAAATTATCTCATGACTATATGATACATTTTAAGATATCCAACATTAATCTATCATTTCGTGATACAGTCAAAAGTTATAAAGGGTAATAAAAGTGAAATCTTCATTCATGATTTCCAGAACTCACATAGTGAAAAGGCAGAGATCCATTCTTTCGCTTCCTAATAGGTCGACTAGCACATATAGTATGAAATGCATATTATGGTAGAACAACTATTTTATTGTCAAAAAAAAAAAAAGTGTATGTCTCGCTCTTTATCATAAAATAAATAATATCATATGAGTCTTAGTTTTGTTACTCTAAAAGGGTCAAACTTGAAATTTTTGTTTATCCATCCAACAATATCAAACAACAAGTTTCACATTCAGCTTTCTCCTAATAGATACATAAATAGTGGAGTAGTTATTCATGTGGATTCTTATATATGAAAAATTTCATCATGATCTTTATCAAAGCGACCTTTTATCCAATCATATGACCAAAACTATCCCTACTGTGTCTTAGTCATCAAAACTTTGATCTCATCTCTATTTACTAAAGACAATTACTCATTTGAGATAGTTAATCTAAGTCTATTGATATATTTCATCAAATTGTGCTAATTGACATTCCTAATATATTCATATAGTGGAAAAAATTCTAAAACAATTGAATCATAAGAAGTGCGTTTTATACCATTGCAAGTAAAACACACAAATAGTATGTCAACATATGCAAGTTGATTACATCCTACATAAGTCTAGGACCTCACATGTCTAATCAATGCATCCCTAGTTATTGGTTTGGAAATGGATGTGCTACCATTTTACTTGTAAAAATGTATTTCAATATCATTTCCTTCTGTGTGATCATGTCTCTAACATAGTGATATCTAATATAGATACATTTGGTCTTTCATGATATTTCAGATTTTAGCATAGGCTAATGCAGTTATACTGTCACAATAAATTGTCACAGACTCATTGCTAACTTAACAATTTATAAGTACTGCAAAATCCTTCACAACCAAGATACCTCTTGTAAAGCTAAGAAGCATGCTATATATTTAGCTTCCATCATCGATAAAACTATACAAGATTGTTTTTTACTACTCTGTGAAATTATACAATCATTAAGCAAGAATGCATATTCAAAAGTCAATTTGCACTGATTAAGATTACCTCCCCAATCAACATTTGTAAAACCAAGTGAAAATCTTTTCCTTGATAGCACAGAACATAGTCTGAAGTTCCTTTTAAATATCTCAATATCCTCTTGACTGTCATCAAATGTTTCGGGCCTGAATTATATTGAAATCTGCTCACCAGCCCAACAGAGTAGCAAGTGTCTAGATGCGTGCATATCATTGCATACATTAGACTACCAATAGCGCTGGAGTAAGGCACTTTAGATATTCATTCTTACCAGGCTCTAATACCAATATAAGAATTTTTGGATTCGCGAAAATTTACCTGTAGAACCGAATCCGTGTGTTTTCAATACTTTAAGAAGTGAGATTATCATACTAGACTTTGATTCCACGGTACGAACACATCTTGATCCTCTATGATGGATTGGAAGAGGAAGAATGCTTCATAGAAAATTCACAGAGAGGGACAGGGAGGAAGAATGTTTTGTTCGTTCTAAATAGGGATAGTTATTTTATTTTCAAATAATTCTCTTATTCATATCAGTGAATATGAATTTTGGGCTGGGTTAAACTCACATGGGTGGCCCATATCATACAAAATTCAACAATTATTTTCTAGAATATAATAAATGGAAGATATTTTTGAAAAACATCAAATAAAAATTATTAATTTAACTAAATTAATTCATTTTCTTAATATATATGAAAAAAATAAGTCTATCTTTTCCAGACGAAGAAAGCTAACTTGTTAAATTTTAGATGAGCTGCTCAACTTTGATCATATAATTTTATTTTTTATTTTATAGTATTTTTATATTTTTCTTTTGATTTATGTGGTAAAAACTAATTTTTTAAATACATTCAGTCTACAATATCATATGTATAATAATTAAATCACATAATAATATATATATATAAATTAATTAATTAATTATATATATATATCAACCGATATGAATTAAAGATAAAATATGTATCACTATATAATTATACTAGTTTACAAATAGCAGCATAATAAATTAACACTACCCAAAAAAATCCTTTTTTGTTTTCCATTTTTCAATTAATTGTCAAAAAGCATGGTGGCCCTCCTTTCCAAAAGGGAGAACGCTACGGGGTAGGGGGGGTTTGAGTTTTGCCATTTGTATCGGGCGGCCAATTGGCTTATCAACAATAAAGTTTACTTTTGCAAAATATTTTTGTTGGTTACGACAAAGCTAAGCATAATCAATTTTTAAAATAATTATGCTTTATATTTATAGGATCAATTGTCTTTATGTTTTCTTGAAATTATAAAAAGAAAAAAAGTATAATTTCGTTAAATAAAATAAAGTAGAAAAATATATATTAAATATTACTCTCTCCATCCAGAAAAAATAAATCTATTTTTCATTTTTTATCATTCAAAATTATAGGCCACTGTACCCAAATGTTTATTTATTTTTTTGCAATTCTTGCTATAAAGAACTCTTTAAATTGTTTGACATCTACATGAATATTGATTTGAGTTTTGCATTAAAAATATCAAATGGTCATTTTCGAGATAATAACAAATGAAAGATATATTTGGAAAAAATAATTAATTTTCTTAATATTTTTGAAAATAGAATTAGGTATATCTTTTCCGGATGAAGGAAGTACATTTTTATTTGGTACGGATGGAGAATATGAGCATCTCCCAATATTCTTTAGATTAAAGAGCATTTTTAATAGAATAAAAAATATTTTAGAACATTTTTAAATATATAAGTAAAAAAATAATAGACTTTTTATATTTTAATTTATCTCATACAAATTAATATTTGTCAAAAAAATAAATAAATAATTTTTATTATGAGAAAAGAAAAAAATATTTTAAAAAAACACGTCATAGAAAATTGAAATGCATTAATATTTTTCGGATGAAAAGAGTATATTTTTATTTGGTATTGATGGAGAATATAAGCATGTCCCAATATTTTTTATATTAAAAAATATTTTTAATAGAATAAAAAATATTTTAGAATATTTTTAAATATATAAGTAAAAATAATAGACTTTTTATATTTTAATTTCTCTCATACAAATTAATATTTATCAAAAGAAAAAAGTAAATAATTTTTATTACGAGAAAAGAGAAAAATATTTTAAAGAAACACATTAATAAAGAATGAAGTTTAATTCTCTAAATGTAGAGTCTAATTCATTTTTCTCTAAATTTTTAAAATATAGAATATATTAAATTTTTTTAGTAAATAATTATTTAAAATAAATAGCATAACTCAAATAAAAAAAAAAAGTCTATTGGAATTAGCTTATTATAGTTTTAAATATCATATGATATGTTATGTATCTTTCATTATGTAATAATCAAATCCGATGCTGATACAATATAGAATATAGTATGAAATTCTTTTTATAATTTATTTTTTTAAAAATTTACGATGTTAACAGATAATGTAGTCTGATTCAATTAGACTCAATTTGATACCGACTTCAAACACTAATACGATCCCAAAACTATTATTTAAAACATGTAGCTTATTTTGTCTTCTTCTCAAATTCCCCACTACTCCCGCAACTTGCAATTGGATTGGCCTTAGATTGCTAGCCTAGTGACCATTGACTACAATTTCATTGGATTTGAGGAAAGTGCTGGTTGAAGCTTCGCAGAATGAGCTTCATCATTAGAGCCTTATGTGAAAGCGAGAAATGCTATTTGTTATTTTTCTTTTTTTTCAAATTTTATTTCAATTTATATTAAAATATTTATATTCTATCCATTTATTTATTTATTTATTTTATATAATTTATATTAAAGTACAAATATTTTAATATAAATTTAGTAAAAATTAGAACAAATAAATTGAGTAAAAACTAGAACAAATAACATTTCTACGTGTGCAAAAGGGCTGGATTGGGAAATGGTCTCGCCCATTTTAGTTTTAGCCCACAATAGCTTGCCACTAGATTTTCCTGTTTTCCATTATTATTATTATTAACCAATCACCAACATTAATGAGAATAAAATAGGTAAGGAATTACATCTTGAAGACTGATGTAGAGAAATAATTTTCTAGGTCAATAATGATATATAGTTTTCCAAATTATACATTACCCACCAACTTTGGCTAAAGAACTTTTTTTTTTGTTCTACTAAAATTTCAAATTATTAATTATCCACATAGCGCATGCCATAGGGCAAAATGACTTTTATGGCATACATAAAATGCTACAAATCTATATATGCACAACTCCTGTACTCCAATTGTTGATTTTAAAATTTATATAAGCATTAATTACTATCACATTCTATTTAATTTTATGGAATGAAATTAATAATTTAGGAAGCGGAGCTGGACTGCCACTTCATTACCGTTCGGATCTTTCTACACCGCTGATCGTGGCAAGCCTGTAATTTCAACTATTTTATATAATCCCACGGTCCCACCTCACTGGGCTTTTGGAAGAATCGAGACCGTCACACAGATCAATTGCTGACGTGGCCGAGTGGAAAAATATAAGGAAAAAAGAGTAACGATGGCAAATTAGTCATTCCACTATCTAAATTAATCAAGGTGACGTTGTGATATAAAATGCTCACGTATGCTTCATTTCCCTAAAAATAATATCTTCACAATATAAAGATGAAGTTTTATTCACCGATAATATAAATAAAATAAGTACAAGAATAAAAATAATTATGAATATATACTATACAGCATTTAAGAGCAATTTATTTACTACGCAAATTTTACATAGTATTAGGTAATATTGTAAAAATCGACTCGGTAAATAAATCGGAAAATACAATGAATTACATATTTAAAGTCGAACTGGAATCGAAACGGTTTATATAAAATTTTTTAAAATATAATATTTAACATATTTTATACATAATAAAATATAAAAATTATTTAAATTAAACATATTTCACACACAATAATATTCAAATTAATATATAAATGTATTTCTAAATATTTTTAAGTATAATAATATTAATATTTATATATATTATTTTAAAAATAAAATAGTATAATTTATTTATTTATTTATATATTCTTATTTTTTTAAAAAATTTATAATAAATAATAATTTGTAAAAAATAATATTCAACATTCAATCATTTCTCAAGTAAAATATTTTATATTGAAATAACTAATTTTAAAAATAGTTTATATGATAATTTTATAATGATATATATTAGTAATATAGATACAAATATATAAAATTCAAATTTATTAAATATATATTTTTAAATAATGTCAATACTTTTATAAAAAATTAAATTAATGCATAGTTATATATTAAATTATTGATAATATAATATATAATCATGTATTGATAATAAATATTTATAATTTAAAATATCAAATAATTTCAAAAATTATTTATTTGTCATAGTTTTACTTTTATAATAAAAATATAAAAAATTAAATATTGATTTTATATAAATCTATTTTCAATAATATGAATAATTTTATAAATAGTTAATATTATGTAAATTTAGATAAGTTTATTTGTAAATGAAACTAATATAAAAAAAAATCTTTTTAACCACATATCACAAGTGGTTTGATGATAAAAGTTTGGAAATTACATTTAAAGATCCGAATTCAATTCCTGTGTATGCACAAAAAATGATATTTTTAAGTGAATTTACAATTCACAAAACCAGAAAAATTTGTCAAACCCAATTCGTTGGTTCTTAGGGCAATCTAAAAACCTCTCGGTTCTTTGCCTCAAAACCACCCCACTTGATGGCTAGTTCCGAATTTATCGGTTGAATCAACTAGACCAATTTTTACAACAATGGTATTATCATTTGTTTAGTATTACGCTTGAAAAAAATGCTTTTTGAAAAAATAATTTGCACTTTTTACTTTTTGAATTTTGAATTTTTTATTTTTTTGTTAGAAATAAATAAATATATATTTTTTAAAAACATATTTAAGAAAAAAAATTTACAAAATATTTTAAAAATTAGTAAATTAAATAAAAAAATTTAAAATATGTTTTTGTAATACTAAATAACAATTTCAAACATCCTTTTAGTCTATTAAGAATTCATTGATATTAGAATATTTACAGTTAATTTATGAGCAATATAGTTTACTATTCTACGCTTTACATTATTTTGAATGTAATCAAAATTGAATTTGTCACATTTACGATATAGACCCTAATCGTATATTTGTATTGATATCGTTTGTACCGCAGTACGAATGTGTACCGACCAGAGTCTAAATATAGACATGTGAGTGTGAGAAATTTAATTCAATATGATAATATGATGTTCAATATGAATATTGAGTTGATTTGATAAAACGTTGCGATTGCGTGCTATGTACGTAAATTAAGGCATCCGACAGGACTGAGAATACAAGGTTTTCACCCAGCGGTAAGAATTCAATTTAAGTATACTATAATGGAGAAAATAATATTTTAAGGCTATATGTGAAGTTATATGGAGATATTTTGAAGTTAAGAACTCCGATTTGTATAAATAATATTTATGGTACAAATTTATAGTCTGATATTCTGATTGAGAGTTAGAGATATGCGTTTACTATTGCAATGATACTAATGTGATCACAAGTGAATTCTAAGATTTTAAAAACTGATAATTTAGAAATCAAATTTTAGATGAATTTTTACGGGCATGATTTATAAAAAGGACTAAATCGCAAAAATATAATTTTCGCACTAGTGGTTATTTTGCAAAATCGGAAAGACCATTCTGAAGAGAAATTTTTTTTGAGAATATTGATATATTCAATTTGAGGAGATAAGGTCATATGAGATATGAAATTTAAGAAAATAAATTTGCTCAAATACTAAATTGAAAAATTTGGAAAGTTGGTAGAAAAAGTCCAAAGTCAAAGTTTACCTTGGATTAATTTGGATAAAATTCAAAATATTTTTTTGGTTAATTTTAATTGACCAATAGGAGCAAGAATTAGGTTCAATTAAGATTAATTAAGAACTAATCAACTATAAAAAGTCAAAAAAAGTCAAAAAAATCAACAATTCATCATAAAAAAAACCTCATCATCTTCTTATACTTCTTCCTTTGCACGACCAAGAAGCCATTTTCCTTAAATTTTTTTCAATTTTCTTTCACAAATTACTATAATCCAAGTCTAAAGAGGTATAAAAAATTAAGTAGTAGAGAATAAAATATTTTCGAAAGAAAATCAAATATTGTAAAAAATTCCAAGAAATTTTGAGGTGAGATTTTCTTTACTTTTCTTTCAAATTTTCATTGATTTAAGTTGGTTTGAATGATTGTTGTGAATAAATTTTAGTTTGATGGTGTGTTTGATGTTGAATTTGTGTAAAGGAGTAATTAAGGTTTTGTAGAAAAATTATGGAAAAATTTAATAAAAATGGACAATGAGTAGAATGAGACTTGAGGAAGATGGATATGGTGAAAAATTGATGAAAATAATTTTTAGAAATTTTTGTAGAGTTTTTAGAAATTTTTCATAATTATAGCCGAATTTTTGAAAAATTATTTTGAAGGATTTGTGCCATAAAATGATGAAAATAGAGTGTTTGGAAGTGAAAGATAATTTTTGGATTGAATGAAATATTTTTGGTGAATTTTTGGTGAATTTTTGGATTTTTGGACTAATTATTAAAAAATTTATTGGAAATTATTAAATATTATTTTAGTGAAATTGGTGATGAAAAATACAAGAAAATAGGCTAAAGAGATCATAGGAATTTATTTGGAATCTTTAAAGTATTTATTGAATTAATAGAAATTTTTGAATAGAAAAATATAATTTTTGAGAAAAAGGAAAAATGAAAGTAAAAGGAGAAAAATAGTTTAGAAGACAAAAAAAATAAAGAAAATAAAATGTTTACAAATATTAAAAAATAATATTGGAAAAATTTTGGTCGTGTCGGAAAGCGTGTTGGGTGATCAGAGTTTCGAATTATGAGTCAAACATGTATAATGATGAAATATAATATCGATATGAGATTTTAATATATGAGAGAGCGGAAAGTAGTTGAGAGTTTTATTTTCAATAGAAAATATGTTAAAGATGATTTTGTAGTGAATTATAAATTATTGTTGCTTAGGCGCATTTATAAGACTGGCGCCAAAGGCAAACTGGAGAAAATAACAGACAGATATCGATACGTGAAAGTTGAGATCTATACAATAATTTATAATTTTAGCCATTAAATGTGTTAAAATATGATTTTAATGAAATTTTGATTTAAATGAGTTTATATGATAAAATAATTTGAAATATTATGAAAATACATATTTGACAAGAATATGATATTTTAGTCCATATATTAGTATAGACAATAATATAGGATAATTGGTCTAGTGGGTTTCCTGTGGCCATATATTATACTTTACGACCTGGTATGCTTTATGGGACCGTGAAATATATTTTATTCATATTGTTTTCTCTGATCCTGTGAGTTTTCTGGTATCATGAAATGATATGTAGCCCTCGTTTCCCTATAATTAGTCGATGATGATTTAATATATGAGTATGACAAAATTTTTTTATGAGTTTATGATATTAATGAAAGATTTTATATTTGACATTTTTTATAAATAACTGCTATTATAAATTACTATACTACTGAATTATATAACTCAATGCGAGAATTTGTTTTTCTTTCACGCAAGTTTAAAGTGAAGATAAAACGATAAATATTATAAATTTAAAGTTGTTGATAGTAGACCCCATAATATGAAGCCAAGCAGTAGTGGTAGCCATTGCGAACTGATTGATATTTTTTTTGTATTTTATTATTGTAGCATTAGTGTTGTAAATAAAAAAAAATTTATTTACTTATATACATGGGAATATAAGTAGAGAGTGAGCTTAGAATTATATTACATATATTATTGTTTTATATATTCTTCTACTTAAAAAAAATATTATAGCATTTTATGTAATTAATTAAATATTTTGGTATTTAGTTTTGTAAACCGTAATATTACTGATCTGTCTGATCTGTCTGGTATCCAACAGAAAAATAAGAGATGTTAAAAAATTGCTTATAAAACTATATGAACCCATAAGAAAATTAGAAGCAACATGAAAAAAAAAATCGAAAGTATCTTTCTTGAGTATAATAATAAAAAAGTTTGAATATACATATTTTTTAATATATCGATTTTACTTGGTTTACTAATTTTGATTTAATTTATAAGTTTTTAAATTTTAGTGTAACTTATTATTTTGCAACAATTTTTTATCATTTTAAGTAATATTAAGATATACATATTAAATCTTATAAAAAAAATATACATGCTAATTTTGAATTATTTCAATAACATATTTTTAAAATTTCTCTTTCGTAAAAGAAAATCCTTAGTTGTGAAAAATTAATTCAAATATTTTAAGAAAATAAAATATATATTATATATGATAGAATACAAAATTTTTTTTACTTTTTTACAAAGAGATTATGTACATATTTTATTTTGATTTCGCAAAAAAACCAAATCTAATTGATTAGGAGGGGAGACTCATCGCTCAATGAAATATATATATATATATATATATATATATATATATATATATATATATATATATATATATATATATATATATATATAAGATTCGTTTCTTAATTATTTTGTCTAATGATTTAAAATTTCTTTTTTCATAAAAGTAAATTATAAAATATAGTTGACATTTTAGTTTTTTTTTTATTATTTATGTATGAGTGAATATGTATACTTGGTCACACAATAATTTATCTTTTTTTCCAATTATTAATTGTTATCTTAGAAGAGAATTCGAGAATTTTTATTTGATAATTGGTTTCAAATATTTAGCAAATAGGACGAATAACGAAAGCTTAAAAAATAACTTAGCCATTTATTTTAAAAAAATAAAATGTGTTATTGATATATAATAATAATTAATTAATTTCCACACAAAATAATAATAAATTTACACAAATATTATTACAACTTACCAGTTCTGTATTATTTGAAATTTTTATTCTAATAAAATGAATAAATTAATAATCTATTAATGTTTGAAATTAATGCAGTTAATTTAATTGATTAATTTTTTTAATTTTTAATTTCAAATTTAATTAATTTTTTTAATTTTTTATAAATTAATTTTTTTCAAATTTATTTCTAGAAAAATTATCTGTGATCAAAGTCTAAAAAACCTAGTCACTTATTCTCTCAGCTTTTTTCTTTTCTTCTAGCCATCCACATGCATTAAGCAAAAAGGAGTGATTTTTAGTCATTTTTTATCTGAAATTATCTATTTATATATTTTTTTATTAATTTATTTCTAAAATAGGTGGTTATTCTATATAATATTATATTTATTTTAATTGTTTATTTTTTATAATTTCATCTTTTTGTTGAAGCATTTGTTTTTTATCGTCTTGTTAAGCCGTTTTATTATTATACGAGCGATTCAGAAGAACAAAACATATTTAATCTAATAGAAATATTAAATTAAATTATAATCGGCAATATATTGCATAACTAAAATTATTATAATATTTTGAAATATATAGATATTGAACCGATTTATTATTCTATTAATTTGGACAATATGAATCTTTTTACTGTTTCATTTATTATAATTTTTGGCTGATTTACACCTATATTTCTATTGATATATTTGTTAGTTTGAATTAATAAAATTATTTTTTATAAAAAAACTCATAAAAAAATTAAAAATAGAATTATTTATAAAAAATGTTTTTTTCTCCGCATTTAACTCAATCAGGACTAAAATTATAATGGAAAAATTAGAAATGCATATTAGAAGTTAGAAGTTAGAACCAACAATTGATATGCAAATCTTATTTCAAGAAACAAGTTTTTTTTTTTTTTTATAAATTTATTTCATGAAAAATAAAATTTTATTAAAATTCCTCCAAAAAGAAATAGAGAGAGAAATATTCCATTTCTTGCACAAACACGAATACGAATGCTCTCTCTCCCTCTTACACACCACTAGTACCAAAATTCCAAAACCCACAAACCGCCATCTCTCAGATCGTTTGTCTCTCTCTCGCTTTCAGTCAGTGTGTAATAATTTTCCTTCAAATCCCCAAAAACCCAGCCTCAAAGGCCCTTATTTACTCGTTCTTTCACTCAACCTCTGTTTTGATTTGACCTGGCGACTGATTTATTTTGGGGTTGTGTTTCCATTTGTACTTAATGCAATTCAATTGAAATGAGATGAACGAGGGGAGGAACAAGTCTGAAATCTTCGAAACCGTGCCTGCGTAGTTAGTGGGGGATAAAAGAGGAGGCGGCGCGTGCTGGTTACCGTCATGGCAAAGCGCGTTTATGAAGTGTGGAAGGGAAGTAATGTAAGGGCTTAATACGCTTTATTGGTTCTTGTTTTTGTTTGTTTTGAATCTTTAAGATTGGTTGGCTATCTGGGTTTTGGTTTATATTTACTTTAGTTGCAGTTGAATTTGCGGGTTTTGTTTGAATTTTGGTTGTCCATTTGGTTTGATTGCTGAATAACGGGGAGAAATAAAGGGAAAGTTGGGGGTTTTGGGTATTTCCAAACGCTTGTATTTTTTGTTTTCTTATTTACCTATTAAAAGTTTCTTACTTTCTTTTTGTTCTATTTTTGCAAATAGTTTCATTTAGTGAATAATCAAACTGGGTCTGGTTTCTTGGGTTTTTGGGACTATTGAGCAGAGTGAATCAGTAAGTGGAGCAATGAATGGCGAAATTATGGGATTTTTTTTAGGTGCTGAAAATCTTGTTATTGAATTGGTAACATAAAAATAGTTATGGTTTGCTTGTTGCTTTTAAATAACAGACACTTGAGATGGCTTTTTGTTATGTGTTATTACTGTTGATTTGGTGTTCATGCTTTGCCTTGTGAATATCTTGCAGCATATAAGTTATGATTGTGAATTGATATCTCCATTTTGATAGTGATTCTATCATATATGCTTTCATGGTTTTTATCCTTTTCTTCTCAAATTCATTTGAACTTCAGGAGAAAGATTGTCTACTAGTTAGAGATGGTGTCTTTCACTAAAATACGAGTTGTTTTATGTGCATCTGTTTATGAGCGCACACAATCCAACATGTGTATCTGCAAGTAATTTTTATAGTGTTACGTAGGTTATGGTGATTTTTCCTTTTGTCCACCTACACAAAGAATAAGAAAAGAAAACCCTTGGGATCGTTGATTATATCAAAAATTTTTTGTTCCTATAAGTGGTATTAGAGTGCTGCTGAAGTGGGCTAGAGTTACAGTACCTACCAAATCAAGTAATGTCGAAATAATAAAATGACATTTTTTTTGGGTTGGTGGCTTTGAGACTCTGTGATCGGTCATCAAACTTAGGAGTTTTAGATTCTGCGCAGTGGATATAGCTATTGTGCATATTTGATGACAATATGTCTGATCTGATATTCTCGATAAAGTAGCTTGGTTTCTTCAGTTCTGACATGTTGCATCATCAATACCTAAGAATCTTTGGGGGAAAACCCTTATCAGGTCATATGCTTGGAATAAATTTGCAGCTTATGAGATAGGATGTTGTTACCTGATGAAGATATTGCAACAGATAGCAAGTATCATGCTACTTTTGAAGCATGTAGGTAATCCTTTGAGACAAAACTGTGATAAGACAAGATATTTCGTAATCCTTTGAGACATGAAATGCTCGGTTTATTGACTAAAATTAGAACAAGGCTTGGAAAGGACAATGAAGTAGAGATGCTTGTAAAAAATTCTATAAAACTTCTGTTTCTTTTTTTTTCGTAAGTATAGTTTTGCTTAATTTGTGTAAACTACAGAACCAGAGTCCCTTTCTCCTTGCACACTTCCACAGTTCCACTCACGAATACATGCTGTCATGTTTAACATTCAATGGAAAAAAGCTTTATTTATTTATTTTAATGAAATGGCAACTACGTCAGTTGAATGTCCATGGACTTAAACTAGTGCAATCGAGGAAACTCATCCATATTGTTAACACTGACTATTTTTGAATTAGTGTTTAATTGAGTTGAATTGACCTGCTATGGGGTTTGTAAAGAGTGTAAATGGGCTTATAAGGTGTGTGTATCCTGGGATTCTGTATGTGTCTGTGGTGTAGTAAATTGAAAGACTATATGAAATTCTTTCATTCATTTCCTGGACCTTAAGAGTTTTTCTATAATTTATTATCTTTTTCTTTTACCTTGTTTTTAACAAAAGAACTTAATGCTCACATAGCTTGCCATTCTTTGAGTAAATGAAATCCTTTGCCAATTCATTAGTAAAGAATGAGCTCGTGATTTAACATTTTTCTTAATGTGTTTTTCATCTATTAAGTCAATATAACTTTTCTTTAATAGCTTTGAATTATTATTATTATTATTAAACTAAAGTCACATAGTTTCAAATTGCCTTAATTTCAAATATTTCAAGATCTCTTGGATTGAAGCGTGATATTTGAAATGCTAAATATTAGTAATGCATGCCTCTTCCTTCATGTTCTGGTATTTTGATGATATCTTGAATATAAATCAGACAGTGAACGACAAGAAAATTACTCATTCTGGTTTAAAACTTTTCTTGTAAAGCTCTTTGGACTTATAATAACATTCATAGGCCCATCACTTACTTTTCAGAGGAATTTTGTTTTTTGTTATGTATATTTTATTTTGTACAAGATCTTTTCATAATACATAAGGTCACTTGCAGTTTCTTGGTGGTAAGAACATGCTTGTGTACATTTCATGGAGGGTGTATGTCTTAGGTTTCTTGCCTTGGTTCATAGGGTTTTATAAGTTGAATATTAAGACATGCAAACCGCAAGTCTTACTGTTTGGTTGCTATGTTGATTGATATTAATTTTTGGGCTAAAGGAATGCTAGATACTTTTGGGGATAGAGTTTTACCTGCACAGTTGATGTGGGAAAATTGTTACTCTTGCTTTATTTTGAATTTTTTTTTTGAATCTAAGATTGTCTGTTGCTGATACCTAACAAGGTTGGAAGCCTTTATCATGATAATTTTTCTTTTTTAATGTGATTATCATCTTCTTCATTATAACTTGGTTATAGTTTTACAGGGTAATACTTTATTTTCTTATTTTTAATTATTTCTTTTCTACGTATAGATTTTTTTATGAAAACAAAATCCAAAAGATATGGAAGAAAATTGATTAAAAAGCCTTAGCCAATACTCTACATGCTTTCAAATGATCCTGTCACTTGAGGAATGACAGCATGTCCAAAGCACATTCGACAGTGTACACGCACATGGTTAGCATGTTCAAAGGAAATGTAATATATACACAAGCACTCCAATTTGCAGCAAGGCCATGAATATTGAAATTGTAAGGATTTATTAGATTGGTTTTTTAGCTTGTCATTTAACAAGAATACAAGAGTGAAGAGCTTCTTCTTATACATCACCAACCGCTAGAGAGCATAACTGTTTAACAAAATGCAGTAGCAACAATGACTCAGAAGAATTTGGCTCCTGATTAATTTTTGATCTATTACTTTTTCCTTTTTCCACAGGGGTATTTTAGTTATCTTTCTGTACTTAGAACAACCAGATTAAAGTTATCTGCTGTTGGCGGATTTATATCTCGTACTTGGTTGGCTAGTCTTACTAGTAGGGTTTCTTACAGGGCTAGTCAACTTGAGATTCCATTAATTTGGAGCCAAAAACCCAGCATTCTGTACAGAGGGCAAATGGTGGTTACTTCTGATAGTGAATCTTTGTTCACAAGCTGCATATTCAAAGAATGAGCTGTCCTGTTTGAGCATATTTTTGAAATAAATATTCTGTTGCTATTTTTACTCTCTCTATTATTATGATTATTATTATTCCAATCATGCAGGGTCTAAATCCTGCTATCGATATACAAGGTGAATGATAGAGAGTGTAGTTTCTGTTTGAAAGTCCAGGTTTAGAGTATGGAGCTGTTTTCTAGTGTTTTGTTCTGAACTAAAAGTCTTCAAAGTATGATAGCACGTTTGGTGTTTATCTTCCTGTTCATTATCTCCTTTTCCCTCCACACTGGTCAAAAACCAATTCTGCTTCCCCCCTTCCCACCACCAAAAGAATAAAAGAAAAGCAAAACCCTTGTTCTCATTTCTTTCTTTTGAGTTATCAAAATTCATTAGGCGGAGAGATTTTGTGGTTGATTATGTCTTTTGTACATCTTTTGCAGAAATTTATCCTTGGTGGAAGATTGATATTTGGACCTGATGCTCGGTCGCTGCTTGTCACATTGTTGCTGATAATTGTTCCAGTTGTAATCTTTTGTGTATTTGTTGCAAGGCATCTGCGACATGAATTTTCACCTTACAATGCTGGATATGCTATTCTGGTGGTAGCCATTGTCTTTACTATCTATGTAAGTTTTGCTTAATTAGATGGTACTTGATAATTGGTTCTTATGGTTGCAGTCTTTAGGAAGATCATATGACTGAGTACATCTGCTTGTGGATAGACGATAGGTGGTCAGGATGCTTCTATTATTGTTACCCATATAGGTCTAAACAAATATTTTGGCTTTATGTGCTGATGTTTTATGGTTGAGGTATGCTTGCAGTGTAGTCTTCTTTTTTGGTCTATAGATTCATATAATTTGAGGTACTGGCTTGCATCTGATTCTCAGGCCTAAATTATGAGATTTATGAAGCACAAGTAGTGATGCCCAGAATGTTTGGAGCCATTGGTGATGGTGACCTGACTATGAAGCATCCAATTAGCATCAGCCTTTCGCTTAATATATTGATTTTTAGAACTCATTAAAAAAAATTGCAAGTTATTTTCTTTTCTTATACATTATTTTTGAAAAATCGAATTCTTCTTACCAAAACACCTTGATTCTTCAAACCCCATTTGGTAACTTATGTTATTTAACTAATCACACTAAAATAACCTCTGATAAGTTCTTGAAAACCTTTGTGATATTCTACTTTGGTTTTTATATAATCCACAACTATATATCCTCATTTGTTGAACCCAAAACTTAAATCATTCATGCCTAAACATTTCTTTTGCAATATATTTTTTTTTCAAAAATTATAATGTATGAGATCCTACATTCATGCTTTTATTCAAATGATTAACATTATTCCTGCTACTGATTCACCTTAAATTGCAATCAACTACATTTTTTATTTTCTCTTGAAGATTATTTTAAGAGTATTACTTTCAATGGTGTTTCTTGGATTTAAGGGACTAATTTTTTTAACATGAACTTTTCCATCTAAAAAAAAAAACGGAAATAGAAAAAAGAAGACTTCTGATTTATAAACAGCAGAAAAGATATTCCACTTGTTAGGAAATTATTTATAATGATTTTAATTACTTAGTTGTTTGATAATATTTTTTGTCTAATAACTTTAAAGTGTTTGATAATGTTAAATGAAATTTAAGAGTTTGGCTAATTTGAATGAAGAATTCCAGTTTAGGATAATTTAAAGTGTTAGGATAATCTTCTTCAACTATAAATGAAGAAATCCAGTTTTTGGATTGGTGAGAAGAAAAATAGGTTGATAATTTTTGTGGATAACAGTTCATTTGTGCTTAAATTTAGGTACAATAACTTGATGGTTCAAGTTATTTTATCATCACAAGCTTTTGCTAATGAAGAATTTGTTTGGTTGGATGTGGTTAAGGCATCTGCTATTAATGTTATATAAATGATTTATATTTCAAGTTAGTTATGGAACTGGAATTATGCCTTCTCAGATATATGTCCATCGATCCATGTGTTCCTGATTATTTCCTTCTCCTGGCCTAGTTTATAATACAAACTGGTAGAAGGTGTTGTTTTAATTCCATGATTGGTTTTGACAGGTTTTGGGTCTTCTTTTTCTCACATCAGCCCGGGACCCTGGTATTGTTCCGCGAAATTCACATCCACCAGAGGAGGAGTTCCGTTATGATTCTTCACTGTCAGTTGAAGTTGGGGGAAGACAAACACCAAGTCTCCAGTTCCCTCGGACGAAGGATGTTATGGTTAATGGCATTCCTGTTCGAGTAAAATATTGTGATACATGCATGCTTTATCGGCCTCCGCGTTGCTCCCATTGTTCCATCTGTAACAATTGTGTTGAAAGATTTGATCATCATTGCCCTTGGGTGGGCCAATGCATTGGATTGGTATGCTGTTTGCATGCAATGGAACCTAACTTTTTTATTTCTTTTATTTTTGATTAGTACGTTGTCATTTAATATTGTTTTGACTTCTGTGTAGCATTAACGTTTTGGTTTTGATGTTTATATCTGCAGCGCAACTATCGTTACTTCTTTATGTTTGTCTCTTCAGCAACTCTTCTTTGCATATATGTGTTTGCCATGTCGGCCGTGTACATTAAAATTTTGATGGATGATTACCAAAGCACGGTTTGGAAAGCAATGAAAGAATCACCTGCATCTGTCATTTTAATGGCCTATTGTTTTATTTCCCTCTGGTTTGTTGGTGGACTTACTGGCTTCCATTTGTACCTAATAGGCACCAACCAGGTCAGTGCACCCTTACTGGAATTCGTTACGATTTTGATCTAATTGCAATGAGTTCGAATTAACCAATATCTAGTTTGAAAAATGGGATTATGGTCAAAATCCCAGTCTTTTTATGGTCTGTTGAATTATAAGGTCACAACAAAATGTATATTGTAATTTTATACTTCACTGTTTCAAGGTGGTTGGTGAACAACAAATCTGCACAATCTAGTACAGAATTAAATGTACTAACTACAAAGTTTACAACAGGTGTGTTCCAACTTGCATGGAAGCATGACAATGTGGCATTTTCTTTGAGAGGGTTGGAAAATTAGACATGTTTGCATGTTTATGACCGCTAGCAACTTGGATTCACAGCACATTGAATATTGAGTGATGTCAAGTACCGAATTAATCATTTAGGTAGCAAGTCTTTCTGATGTATGATTAGATATGTTCTTTATCTCTTTGAAGTATGCAAGGCAACGAAGTGATTAGTTGTTTTCCATATTCATTTCATGTCAGTGGTTATGATGTCACAATCCTATATGCTGTCCATTCTGTGCCGAGCTGATTGCTTTTTATGTTTTTGCTGCCTGAGTTAAACTGTAGTTACTTTTTCTGATCCAGACTACCTATGAGAATTTCCGGTACAGAGCTGACAACAGGATCAATGTCTACAACTTGGGTTGTTTTCATAATTTTCTTGAAGTATTTTGCACAAAGGTTAAGCCCTCAAAGAACAACTTCAGGGCTTTTGTTCAAGAGGAGGCACCAAGGCCCACTCTACCCACCACTCGGGAAGCAGAAACAGAAGATTTAGGAGCAGACCCACGTCCAAAGGTTGAGGATGATGATCTAGAGATTGGTGAAGATCTACTGAAAATCTCCCAACGTCGTAATATTGAAGAAATTGACGAGGAAATATGCAGTAGAGGGAGTAATGGGCCTCCCCGTAATACATCAGAGGCGGAATCAGTTCTGAGTTCAGATCATCGAGCACCCACGATTCGGTCGGACGCTAGACACTCCAGTTGGGGAAGGAGAAGTGGTAGCTGGGAAATTGCACCAGAGGTCCTTGCCAACTCTAATGTTACGGAAAGCAGAAGCTACAGCACCCTAAAGGAACAACGCCAATGATGATTAACTTAGCAAGACATCTAAATCTAGAGGGGGTGGTGATTGTGAATTTGTTTGGACGATGTCTTCCTAGTTTCGAAGGAAGTTGCTTTTGAGTAGACAGATACAGTTATGTGATGGGAGCCAAAATGCTGTTCCCACTTTAGGCATGATCAGGGCTATGTTATGATTTTTTTCTTTCTTTCTTTTTTTGGTGGGGGATGGCAGTAAGATAGGGGATGTGTTTGTAATTGTTTGAGAAGGTAAAGAGGTTACTGTTTTCATTTTGTTCCTCTGAATTCTTAAACATCTATTGGCATTAGGTTGAATTTGTAGTGCTGGTTTTATTCTTTGTGTAAATAATTACTTCCTAAACTCCAATCAGTTCCCTCCTGTTCTGTGTGGTGAACTCCTCTCTGTATCTGTTTCTTTCCAAACTTTCATTTTCTCTTTTTAATCATTGGACTTTCATCTTCTCTCTTCCAACACAAATTGACAATGTAGGAAGAAGAGGAACATGTCGGCTTGAAATAGAGACCTCCCATATGGCTCTCAAAGAGAATTAATCATCAAGCCATTGTCTGAACTATTCTAACTAGTTATGAAACTTTTGATATATACTTCTACAAGTATGACAAATAAAATAATTCATTTCAATGCAATATTAATAAAAAATGTATTTAAAAAAAAAAGTTATATATTGCTAAAAACGAATATATATGTATATATAATAAAAACATGTTTTATTTATCAAAATGTTACTTTACTTTTTCTATTTCACTCAATTAAAGTGTCTTTTGGGTTAAACCTGTTGTAGGAATTGCTTAGCGAGAATCTTCGCTTCTTTCCTAAGTTGTTGCTTTGTTTGGTTAATATATTTGTTTTTTTTTTAAAATCGTTTTTTTTATATTATTATTATACAAAGGTGAGCAAAGATTACAAAGAACTCAAAACTAAAATAAATTATGGTGCATCAGTTTGACACAAAAAGGTATCATATGTAATTTCGCATGAAGAACAAATGTCTTTGAATTATCAAAATTCTTTTGTTTTGACACAAACTTATTATTATTTTTATATACGATTTATTTATTTAATTATTTTTGTAAAAAGAAGAAAAGAAAAATGAATTCCATGAGGCCATTTGCAAAATCAAAGGAATCACAGTAAACCAGTCTGACAACTTAGTTAAGAACCATTACAAGTTTACATTTTCTAATATCTTAGCAATTTTTTCATAAGAAGAAATTTTTCTATTTTATAGAAATTATTATTTTGATAGTGTAATAGCATCTCCAATTTTAACTATTTATTTAGGTTATGCTCATTATTTTAAAGAGTCATTCGATAAAAAAATATCAAATAAACTTTTTATCTTTAAAATTTAAAAAAGATAGTGACTTTGATTTTTTAGTTTTAGAGAATTTTACTTTATTCTAGCTGTAATTAATACAGCTTAACTTTCTATGCATATTATTTCTTTTGATTGGTGTATTTCTTTGAAAGTACAAGACTTTTTCCATATAATCTTTTTTTTTTTCTTTTGATAAATATTAATTTATATGAGATAAAGTAAAATAAAAAGTAAAAATATAAAGAGTACATTAGACTTATTGTTACTCTCTATTTTTAAAATACTTTAACATGTTCTTTATTCTATTAAAATAGTTTTTAAAATAAAGAATATTGTCTAATGTGCCTGTCAATTTTTTAATAAAGAAATTAATGTTGATTTGTCATCAAACCATTTAGCTTCCAATCTTGGAGATTGAGTGAATCTATCACCTTGTATTGTTTTTCCAAAGATTGGATTCAAGATTTACACGTCGCATATTACTCTTGGACGACACCTAAAATACATGAATTAATTAGTCTTACAAAAAAAGTTACTCACAAAATAAACTACTTAATTAGCAATTGATACTCAAAATAATTCTCATTCTAATAAAAGAAATTAATAGTTGTAGGAAAAAAAATTATATTCCTATAAATTCAAAACTATAATTTATTATTCTCAAAGTTGTAAATTTATATAATGTGATGATTTAATTGATATTATTACGTATAAGAATTAAAAACGTCACTATTTATCTAGCTTATCACTTTTAAAGGTTGTGCCAAGAAATAACCATATCTGATGTGTAGCTAATGACTCACTAAGCTTCTTAAAAAAATAAAAAAATACACATAATTCTTTTTTAAAAATATAATTAATTTAGCAATTCTCTTTTAAGCCACTGTTTAAGAAGAATATTTCATTAACTAAAGAATATGAATTATGATTTTTCAATTATGAGAAATCCGTGTGAAAATATATAGGAATTAATACAAATTAGGCTTAAAATCTTAAATTAAATGTAGTTTTAATAATAATTAAGGTAACAATGGGAAAACATTAATTACGATAATGAAGGAAATTTTTATTTTTCCGTATTCTTCTGGAACTCCCAAAACAGGCTTCCTCTTTTTCCTATATAATACATCGATCACATGCAGAAGAAAACCCTAAAAACCCTCTGTTTAATTCTCACCATTAATGGATTCTCAAAGAAAACCAGTGATGTTCGTCGCAATTTTCTTCTCCTTACTCCTCCAATCTCCATATCAAATTATAGCAGGAACAACTGTTGCTTCTCCTTCAAGTTCACTAGTCCAGGGAATATGTGAAAAGACCAAAAACCCTACATTCTGCATCAAAACCCTAGAATCGGACAGTCGAACCTCTGAAGCAAAATCCGTTCTCAGTGTGGCCAAAATCGCCCTGGATTTAGCTATAAAGAACTCGAACCAGGGCCGGGATTTCATCAATGGGTTGGTTAACAGTCGCAAAACCAAACCGGAATTCAAACCGGCTCTGAAGCAATGTGTGGTAGACTTCAACGGGACATCATTTTCTTTCCGAAGTGCATATTCTGAGGTTGAAGAAGGAGAATACGAGACTGCAAACTATGATACACTGATTGTTCTTGACAGCGTTGAAAACTGTGAAACCGCACTGTCTAATGGTAAGGTTAGAATCAAATCGGTTTCTGATGCGCTTCAGACCACTAGGTATTTCAGCAATATTGGAGATACTGTTACCTCTATCCTTTGGAATTCTGATCCTCCTTCTTCCGTCTGATCATTTGCTTATGATATTGTTAAATCTCATTTGAGATTATATGATCACTTCAAAATTTTAAATAAGATTTTCTAAGTTGTGATTTCATTTTTATTTCTATTCATTTAGATTGAGAAATTATTATATATGAAATTGAATGAGTTATATAGTGTGTGGGTTTGTTGAATCCTTTTATGCACAAAATTCCATGAGCTCCTTGTCCATACTTAGCCTGACAAGCAGCATGACATGAATGGTCTTCACATCCTCCACCAGACAGCACTTCCGTACAAAACCCTATTGCCATCGCCTCCTTAATCTCTCCTCTGTGACTTATTATGGAGGGAGCCAGCACAAACACAACAGAAATTGTAGCATATTTCATGGCTTCTCTATATCTAACTGTTTTCACCATATCACTAGCTATGAGCAACTGGATTATATATTGTGACTGATAATTAATTTCCAAGTGTTGCTGTATGCTTGTGTGTTTTTGTATGCAATGCAAGAAAAATGTTTTTGTTGCACACCTACTTTTGTACTACTTTGTGCCCAACCTATATATTGAAGTGCTAGTACTTTACCGTCTCACTTATTTGTGTTGCTCAACATGTATTGAAATATTAATACTTTAATGCAAGTGAAATAAGATGATACAAAATGAATTGGATTATGTAACATTACTGTTAATGCAAAACACATATGTCATTAATTAAAAGGTTCAACTGCCTCTACTAAATAATGGAAATTAATTAAAGCACAGAGAGTGACTAATTTGACAAAAATAAGTCACTAATTATTCATCATGAGCAATATAGGCATGTCATTAGTGTGTTTCTTGATTGATTGACTGAGAACTTCGTCATCCTCTGTTTTTTTTTTTAAATATTTACATTTGATGGATATTTAATGCCTTCAAGTTATTCAATAATACTCTTTATTTTAATGAGCATCTTAGAGTATTTTTAAATATAGAAAGTAAATTTTTTTTTACAAGTCCAATGAACTCTTTATATTTTACTCTTCATTTTACTTTATTTCATACAAATTAATATTCTGATTTTTATTATGAGGAAAGATAAATATTTTAAAGAAATATACCAATAAAAAAAGAGAACATGCATAAAAAATTGAGATATATTAATTACAATTGAAATAGAGAGTAACATTTAACTCTCTATATGTAGAGAGTCAAACTCATCATTTTCTCTAAATTTTAAAGATAAATAGTATATTAGAGACTTTTTTTATGAAATGACTTTTTAAAATAAATAGTCTATTGGATGAGAAATTTATAAGTAGACTAGGTCTACCACGTCATCTGTAAACCAATCTAATTATACAATGACATGCATTTAATTATTTTATTTTTATTGGTTGATATGAAAATAAAAATAAAATAATTTAATGCATGTTATTGTATGATTGACTTGATCTAATATACCTTGTTACCCAAAAATTTCTTCCATGGGAGATGCTCTAATATTAGTAATTTTTCGGTTTTGATGAGTATAAGTGGATGAAGAATGGTAGTATGCATACTTGGGAGAGGGAATAGGTAAATGGACTCATATATACGTTCATATATATATATATATATATATATATATATATAAAGGCATTTATTTTTTTATAAGCAGTATTATTTTTTAAAATCAATGATAACAAGGCATTTAATTGTAGTATTGATTTGTTAAATCCAATTATCCTAAGCATTAATTCTTTTTCCTCTACCACAAGGTTTTAAGCTACTTTTCTTAAAGAGAATTCCACTTAGTTTATAATTATAGTGCAATTAATTTTATATTAGTTTAAATAATTTTAAAACAGGTCAAAAAAAATATTAAGACCCATATTAAATATTGAGTAATCTTGCGGTTGAAAAGGAGAAATATGATGCCAATTAAAGTAACAACTAGACCAAGGTTAATTTCACTTGAGGGAGAATGTTAAAAAAATTTTTACATTCGGAGTTTAAATGGTAGAAGAAGAAATTATAATTGTGATGCAATTAACTTCAAATTCGTTTAAGTCTTTTGAAACATTAATAAATCTATAATTATTAAATCCAGACATCTAGCTTAGAAATATGCTCTATATTTTGCAAGTCTACTCATCAAGACCTAATAAATACATACTAAATATCAGTTTGTTCCACTGTATATATAAGGATGACCGAGTTTCCAATCAATCAATTAATTAAAATTGATAAAGAAACATTGTAATATATGATAACGAGTTTTACCACAAGCAACCAAATTGAAGATTTCCAGCAATCGTAAAATTGGAAAAATGATTCTTATCAGTTTGAAGGAAAGGAATACAATAATTTATATAGAGGAAGAAAAATAATTGTTCCCACCAAAACTAGAGACTAGGTACTCATCAGCTACTTATTATCCTACAGTAAGCTAAGCTACAACAGAACAAAGCTAAGTTAATTAAATATCAATCATTCAGTGGAGTTAAGATCGTGTTGGCGAGCTATGATGCTAATGTGCTGATGCTGTGAGCTCTTTAATGTTGGTGAGCTTTGATACTCATCAAGCTCCCACATGCAAACCACGAATTCCTTCATCCCCCCTCAAGTTTAGAGTGGGGTCAAAAGACAAAATGCCCAACTTGCAATAGAGTTTGTCAAAGATGGGAGCTACTAATGCCACTGAAAATGTCAGCTAACTGTAGATTAGAAGGCATATGTTGAGGTAGAATGAATCCAGCCTTGAATTTCTCTCAAACCAAATGATAATCAATGTCAAGGCATTTGGTTCGTTCATGGAAGACAATGTTTGCAAAAATATGGATAGCTACTTCGTTATCACAAAATAGTGGCACTGGTAAAATGACAGAAAGATGAAATTCCTATAGCAAGTAACTCAACCAATGAATTTAACAAACCGTGCTTGCCATACTCCTGTACTTCACCTCACCTGTAGATTCAGAAACATTATTTTGTTTCTTAATCTTCTATGAGATAAGTGCAGGGCCAAGGAATACATAGTAGCCAGTGAGTGAGCGACGAGTGTCCTTACACACTGCCTAATCAGCATCATAGTACGTGTGCAAATTAAGAGCACTGTGACTGGGATGAAAAGTCTTTTGCCTAGTTGCCCCTTAAGATATTGGAGCACATATAAAGCAGCTTACCAATGGGTATCTCCTGGAGTTTGGACATATTGACTTAGCTGTTGGACTATGTAAGTCACATATGGCCTTGTAAAACCAATATATTAGAGATGACCAATGAGCCTCCTTGTAAGGTTGTGGGTCTGCAAACAAAGCACCTTGATCAGTTGCAAGATAGGTACCTTTAGCAATACGAGTGGTTGTTGGTATTTAACCAGCACATATTTCTCATCTCGCGGGCCCAACTTGCACTCCAAATATGCGATGAAATCCGATGTGATTACTCCAGGTGTCAAGATCTTGGCTGCTTGGTCTAATGAAACATCTCCAACAAGATTAGAAGAAGACCTGTGCCACCCCTGAGTTCAACATAGTATCTAAAACGTCAATATCGTGCCCGCATGTGTCAGGAATTGCTGCTTTGAGGAGCACATTAAAGATTGGCCTCCATCCATGATCAAATCAGCAATCATGACCACTGCTTACACTAATCCTGTCTTTGTCTATGATCTGACTTTTGATGATTACATTGACTTTTTGTGTGCTTCAAATATGAGTGTGGCTGATATAAAAGTAATCACACGTAGATTAGTGGAACAATGCAACAAGCATGGTAATCCATGGGATCTCAACTACCCTGCAATCTCTGTTGCCTTTGAATCCAAAATGGAGAAGGTGAGTGTGGTGAAGAGAACTTTGACCCATCTCGGTGAGCAAAAGTCAAGCTATACTGTGAGAGTCAACAGTCCAAATGAAAAGTTAAGCTACATGATTTGATTTGCAACGAAGTAGCATGAGGTGCATGAAAGTCGAACTAGTGAATTCAGACATCTTACATGTAGGAGTATATAAAACCGAACTAAAATCGAAATAAATTGAATTTGGTTTAGTTTGTTTAGTTTCAGTATATTTGGTTCAATTCTTCATTTAAAATTCAATTTATTTGGTTCGCTTTAGTTTTAAATGTTCAAAAACCGATTAAATCGAATCGACTGAAATTTTATTTATATATATTTATTGATTAATTATAATTTTTATATAAAAAATTATAATTTATAATATTTTATTTTGATTTATGGTAGGATAAAGTCATGAATTATGAAAACTTATTTTAATTTGGAGTAATTAATAAAATTATAATAATTAATTTTAATTTATACTAATTTATAAAGCTGTAATAATTGATTTTAATTTGTGATAATTTATAAAGTTATGATAATATCAATTTATCATAATTTATGCAATTTTATTTATTCTATTTTATCTTAATTTGTAGTAATTTATAGTTACATTATTTAATTATAACTTATATATTATGATTAGTAAAGTTATGATAATTGCTTTAATTTATCATAATTCATAAAGTTATGATATTTAGTTCTAATATATTATAATTGATAAAATATAATAACTATAATTTATGTAAATTTAATTAATTAATTAATTAACAAACCCGATTAAATTGAACCGAACTAAATCGAAATATTTTGGTTCGATTAAATTCTAAATGTTATTCGATTCAGTTTAGTTTATATGAATTAGCGTCGGTCCGGTTTTTATAAATTCAATTCAGTTCAAAATCAAAGTAATCGAATGCTCACCTCTACTTACATGAACAGATGGAAAACATAATGTTTTATTTTTTTTTTTATAAGCCAAGAATATTTTTATTAAAATCTTAGAGAAAAAACTATATTAATGAAATACGAAGATGATGAAAAAACCTCTCTATAGAAACTAAGCATACATGCACGAGCAAAACAACCCCTTGCATCTAGCCAAAAGAAAGAAAACAAGAAGAGTCATGGAAACCAGAGAACTAGAACAGCAAACAAGACCACAATCGGAAGCAGAAGAGGACTCCAAGAACAAGGTGAGATGGTTCGACAACCATAGGAGAGGTATTTAACTTTTCTTGTTACTTCAAGATTTGATACTTACCGGCGAAGGAATAAGAAAATTGCAACTGTATGGGAAGAAAGGGTGTGATACTTTAAACAGTAACCAAATACACTGATAAATGTAATTGGTTGTTTCCTGAAAGTTTTCGTTTTCCTCCTGAAAGCACAACTATTTTTTCGTAACCAAAGAGACCAGCAAATAGAATGGAAAAGAGTTCGCCAAAAGCATTTTTACATTTTATCATAAACACAGGAGTCCCAAACCAAGAAGAAATTAGTAATAGATGCTGGGAAAACTAGAAAGATACCCCATCATTTTATAAAACCGCACCAAATTTTCCATGCAAGGTGCAATGAAGCAAAATATGATTGGTAGTTTCGCTGAAGTGGCCACAATTAGAGCACCGGCTGGAGGATAAGGAACCCAATCCTCTTTCAAATAGGAAGTCACGGGTAGGGAGTTTGCGGTGGAAGATGAACTAGATGAAGAGTTCTATTTTAGCAGGGACTAAATTCAACCATATATTGGGTAACATCATGGTACGTGTTTTAATGTTACATCACCCTTAATAGTTACCTGGTATTAACTCAAACAATTATACACAAAATCATATAAAATATATGTTTAGAAAAGTGGGTTTAATAAAATTCAACTTAATTACAATTTTTAAGTTTTATTATGCGTATTATTAAATTTTGATAGCTATATTATACGTATTAATAAGCCTTACAATTTTTAATATTTAAATTAATTTAATTAGGACATATAAGAAAGCAGAACATAGAGGGGCCGTTCTTTTTCCTGAATTAAATTTGATTTAAGGCATTAAAAGATAGTTTCCTTTCTCTAATTTTGCGACTCCCAAATTAAACATACTTCCCTTCCCGAGCTTTTTCTTTTTTTTATAGATTATAAATAAATTAATACCCTTTTTAGGGTAAAAAATTTTAAAATTCCAATTTTGATGTGTTTTAGAAACTATTTGTCTCAAGTAGACATCTCTATCCGCTTGTTCAACGAGTGGACTGTCAATCATATTTTTTTTTTATTTTTTAAAATAAATTATGCTGCACCTCTTTTTAAGAAATAGTTAACTTTCATCCATAATATGTTAGGGGCTGCCAAGGGGGACATCTTGTAATAGGGGGAATTGTGATGGGGAAGAATGTTGTAATGAAAGGGTGAAATAGTTTTTTCATATTTAATTTTATTTTTGTAATTTCTAGGGAGTAATAGGTGGAACATATTGATATTTTCTCATACCAAGTCCCAACATGCCCTTAATGCTTTTTAGGAGGGAGTGACTAGTCACCAATTGGACTAGTTGCTTGGATCGGAAGCTTGACGGGCCCGTTCGCCTTATGGGTGCCCCTCTACCCACTCGAACATGCTATAATGGCTTGATCATTTTTGTAATGCTCCATCGAATATAATGAACTAATAGCCGATGACTATTCATTTATGTACCTTTCTTTATGTGGTTGTGACTCTTTGATGTGATGCCATATTTATGTGTTATCTTGCTTACGTTATCATATCGTGCTTGCAAATACCATCAATTATTCGGTTGTCGGTCCGAATCTAACGCATGTCCCATCTTAATTGAAGAAATTAGCGGAATAACCTTTGGCTGGTTTGCTTGAACGCGACTCAAGTGAGCGCCACACGGTTCCGAGTGTCTGGGCCCGTGACATCGGGCTGGCTTTTCAAATAAACGCAGCGGCCGACTTTTCAAATGAAGGGACTCTCTACATAAAAAAAATCATGGAGAAATTCATTTAAAATAACGAAGAGGACAGGGTGTCTGCCAGTTCAACCTATGTTCCCTTTGACAAAGTCCATTTCAGTCTACCGCAGCATGAATTGAAAAATAATTTCTAAGATACCAAAAAATTGAAATTTTGAAATTTTTTATTCTAAAAAGGGAAATAATTTATTTATAATCTCCTAAAAGAAAATGGCCCCTTCCCTTCCTGTATAATAAATCAATCACAGTCAAAAGAGAAAAACTACAATCCAATATTCTCAACTCCATAAACGGATTCTCAAAGAAAACTATTGATCACATTCATCACAATTTTCTTGTCTTTGTACCTCCAATTTAATATCCATAACCTTCAAGTGTACAATAGCCCAAAGGGATAAAGAAACATGAGAATCTCTGTAAACACTACATATTGTCGCAAGATTGCAACTCCAAATAATGTGGCTTTTTTCAATAATTAAGGCAATCCCAGGAAGATCTTGTGTAAGATAATGAGGACAAATTTCTTTTTTCTTTTCTAACTCCCAAAGAGTTTTCTCATTTTCCTATATAAGGAATCATATCAATCAATGACAGACAAGAACAAAGAAACAAAACAAAATCCAACAAAAACCTGTTTGTCTTTCTGCATATAAATGGATTCTCAAAGAAAACTAGTGATATTCCTCACAATTTTCTCCTTCTTGCTCCTCCAATCTCCACACCAAACAAAAGCAGAGAACAGTGCAGCATCTTCTTCAAGTTTTAATTTGCTGGAACAAATTTGTAACAAGACCAAAAACCCTACTTTCTGCGTCAAAATCCTCAAATCTGATAATCGAACATCGGACGCAAAAACTGTTCTGAGTATCGCAAAAATCGCCCTGGATTTATCTATAAAGGACTCGGAAGAGACTCGTGATCTTATCAAAGGCTTGCACAACAATGTGAAACCTTCATGGAAGCATGCTTTAAAGGAATGTATAGACTCGTACAGTAATCAGATAATATTGTGTTTCAAAACTGCTCAGTCTGAGGTTGAAGGAGGAGAATATGAGAAAGCAAACTACGATACTTTGGCTGTTATCCAGCACGTTGTTTCCTGTAACACTTCACTGTCTTCTGCTGATATTAAAATCAAGTCAGTGAATGATTCACTACTGAAAACTCAAGATTTGAGTAATATTGGAGATGTTGTTACCACTGATCTTTTGAATTCTAAGTCTCCTTCTCCCAAATGATGATTGATTTTGATCCTCATTCAAATTTAATGCATGGTTACATCAGTATTTGAAATAAGATTGTAATAATTTCATTTCTCCAAATGTAAAAGATTTAATTTTTCAATCTCCATTGATATATACATTTGTCCTTGGCTGTATTTTTATTTTCTTTTAATATTACAAAAGGTTGATTGGAATTCCAATTCCATATATACCCTCTCTTAACTGACTAGCTAATTTTGAGACTAATACGCATTCTTCTTTAATTAAATATTTCAAATTTGAATTTGGAATATCTGGCTATAGAATTTAAAAGGAAGCATTTTTCTCATTAATTAATAGATTTGCCCAGTATGATTCTAGACTAATCTTGATGGCTAAGATAAAAAAAAATTAAAATTTATTAATGTAAGGCTGTATTTTTTTTTTTTTGACAAGTAATGTAGAGGTTGTTTAAAATTAAAAATTATACCTTTATTATGTAGCTTAACTAACTTACAAGTTGTTTAAACTAATTCTAAAATTCATTGCAGGTCAAACTCGCAATTTACTGTTCTAAAGGCAACTAAAGTGTTTTTTTTTTTCCTTTTAATTTTTGGTTTGTTTTCCTGAAAGCATACTATGGTTAATAAATTTATATCAATTAAAATTTTTAATTGAAAATTTATTTAATTAATTGACTCCTTAAATATTAAATTTATCCACTTGGATTCCGTTAATTATCAATATTGTTGATTCAATCTAGTCATTTTATATAAAATATTTAACATATAATAATTAATAACTAATAAACCAAATAAATCATTAATAAGAATTAAATAAATATATAAATTTTTAATTATGGGCGCGCACATAGTCAAAAGGTGAAACAAAATAGTACTGAATATGTAATTAATGTACACAATCTAGAAATTAATTTTATGGCAAAATTAACTTCAAAAAGACCCCCCCAAAAAATTAAAACTTCTGGTTTGTATCCATATATGACAACTATGCTTTTCAATGATTTAAAATAAATAAAATTTTCTGCCAGTAAAATCCTTATTATTTTTCCATACATGCAAACTCATAATGGGTGATCCTTCTACTTGTTCATCTCATTTTATATATATATAACACCAGATGTATTGATGTATTTAAATTTTTACTCACAGGTTACTTGATTTAATAATTAGAATTAAAAATAAATAATTTAATAGTCATAAATGTTAATACACCAAGTGGTTTGTAGAAGGATATTATTAATTTTCACTATTATGCCGTTATGGAATTTGAAGACCAAGAATGTTAATTATAATATTATTAACATAAATCACGTATTTGTTAGTTTTATTAGGAATTTTTTTTGGTGCAATTAAATTAGGAAAATTTAATATATATATATATATAATGTTATATAAGAACAATAAATCAATATTATTACTATACATAATATGCTAGACTAATACAATATGATTGAATTATTATTTCTTCTAAAATATATTTTTTTATCAGAAATATTATTTGCCTTACATGATCTTTGAATCAAAAAGTATTTTGTTAATTACTCCTAATTTCTCATCAACCAATTTAGCTTCTGATATTTGAGAGTGGTCCTATCAATTCATATTATAATTTTCCCGAAAATAGTGGAATAAGTACGTAGCACACAGTTTTGATATTATTATATTTATTAATCTTTATGCGCAAGTAAAAACTAAAATCAACTTCAGTAAAATAAAATATTTGGGAACATAATTAAATTGCTGCTTAAAAAAGAAAAAGAAAATTTTATGGTATTATAACAAGTGTAAATAATGAATAAAAATTGTCCCCATGAATTTAAAAAATTAGAGATCCAAAAAGGAGAGATTTTTCTGGCAATAAAATCCGATTTGATATTAATTAACTAGTTGAGATTTCATGATGATTATGTCATATCTTATTATTAACTATTTAATTATATTTATGGTTTAACTGGCGGAGGCCGATTGGCTAGTTTTTTTTTATTTTATTTTATCGCCTATTGTATTTTCGACTTAATAGTGATAATTCACCTGGTTTTTGAATCGAGTCTTCGTTGAATCGATTGAATTGGTCCAAATTTGATAACTGTGCATTTTTTCCTCAAAATGAAATTATAAATTATCTCGCATAATACAGTTTTAATTTGAGAGGATTAATTGCATCCACAGTTTTTCAACTTTTAACTTTACAACTCTATTCTCTTTCAATTTTTATAGTGTTCACATTATATCCGGATAGAGACTGGGAATGAGTACTAATTGATTAAAATCGATTATCCGAACCGATTGACAATTTCTTAATTCAGTCTGGTTCATATTTCAGCAAATTTTTGATATCAATTTGGTTCGATTAAACTAATTGTAAAAAATACATTTTTACAACCCCCACCAGTATTCATAACTGTCCTTTTTGTTAAGTTTAATTTGTGCCACACACACATATATATATTAACCAGTTTTATCTGTTCATATTCTCCCATGGAAAGGAAGTATCGATGTTTTCAAACCCATTTCAATTAATGAACTCAAAAGACAGAGGGTCACAGGCCATGATTATAATTCAGGGATGTGAGTTTTCTAAATATTGAATACAGTTAATGTAAACAAAATCTATTATGAATATATCTATGTAACTCGCTGTATTTTAGTATGCACATAAAAAATTATTTCTTTTTTATATATAGTGAAAAACTAAATTGAACTGACTGGAAAAACGCTTTGCATGTGTACTTGGATTTCACGAATATTCAATATCATGCATCCAACCATGAATGTATAAGAGCATTTTTCTATTCAAACTCCAAAGTTATGTTTTCCTACATATATATACCATTCCTTTTGTTTCCCTTTTTTAATTAAATTGGTAATGCTAACTAGAAGCCATTAAATATCCATGCAAATGATATAAAAAGAAACAGGAAAAAGAAAATGACAGAGTTAACCAGTTAATCAAAACTGATAAAGAGCAACGCACTAATATAAATGAAATGATGATGATGATTTTTAGCATGGAATTAAAATTATTCCCGACCATACTCCATAAATTTAGTAAGTTCTGTTCTTGTTTTTGTTTTTTTTCCCTAGTTTTATTGTCTTTCGTTGTCATAATATAATTAAGCAAATGCATGAAATAAAACATATGTGCATAATTAAGCTTCTCCACTATGCCTACTCCAAAACAAGCTCAACTCCTCCAGCAACGCCCTGAAATTCTTCTCTTGTTCCCTAAACGATGTTACCAAATTCTAACCACTTGCACACCTCAGTGTCACGGACTTCGATCATCACACAACTGTCTTTTTAACTTATCGAAGGAGTACGGGTTATCATTGAAATGATGGACTCGGGCATAATGCCTGAACGGCGCAGTTTTAACGACCAAGGCATGGATCCAAGGAGGGAAGTATTTTACCCAGAACATGAGATTATTGGCGCCTGTTACTTCACTGTGTGGTATAAATTTAATAAATTTGTATCAATTGATGTTTAACTGAAAATTTATTTGATTTACTCTTTAAATTTGAAATTTATTCACTTCAATACCCTTAATTATCAATGTTGAACTAATTTCTTACAAAATATTTAACATTTAATAATTAATAATGTTATAGAGAGTTAAGTCATCAAATAACCAATGATAATTGATTCAACACATTTTTAATTGAAAGACTAACTTAATTTAAAATTGATAGTTAAAAGAAATAAATTACCCTTACTATTTGCAAAATAAATCTCAACTAAGAATTCAATTTCTAGCCCCAAACTTTAATTAAAAAAAGTCCTGTTAGGAAAATTTCATATTATGTAAGAATAATTAATATGATTGAATTATTCTTTCTTTTATATATATATATATATATGTATGTAAACTGCGTCTCTATTATTTCTTCCTTTTTAAGATGAACCCTAAACCCCATAACCCATCCTCCTCCAAACCTTCACCACCCTTTGTTGTCAACATCTTCATCAATAACCTACCTCAGTCATGGCCCTCTGATGGTTTAAGAAGGATTTTTGCACACCAGTAAATGCTTATACGAGAACTTAAATGTTTATATGTACCATTAAACTAGAGATAACTTAGTACGTATAAAAGAATTTAAATACTTATATGTACTACTAAATTAGAGAAAACTTAGTATGCTTTTCTGTCACACAGGAATTGAAACTTATAAATATTAGAATTTAAAATTAATCAAGAAGAATAAGAGCCTATATCAGAAGAGACACTGAATACCCGACTATTGGATCGGTTACTCTTCACTTTTATTTTGGTATATGAATTTAGATAATGTCTTCTACATGTATAAAAAGCATGTTTCATAAATGGAAATATTTAGAATGTGAATGCTAATTATAACAAATAATATGCACGTGTATGATATAATATAAGAAAAAAATTGGAAATGTATGCCTAATTTGATATAAACAAGTAAATAGAAATTATAAAAACGAAAAAAAAATTATTCAGCAGGATCATTTAGTCGGTTATAAAGTGTTCTACTTATTTGATGTGATTATTCCTATTATATAGGTAGGACGTTACATTACATATACAACAAATGAAAGAATTGTTGTCGATCAGCCTTCAAACGTTAGTTCTCATAGCTTAAACTATCAAAGTTTAATATTTTTTTACCAATTGAGTCCATTTTCGGTGTTATATTTGAAAAAAAAAGCTAGAAAATAAGAGAAATGGAGAGGGCAGTCTCACACCCAATTTTTTATTTTCTGATCAGTCCTTAAACAAATAGTTCTCAGAGCTCAAACTATCTATTCTTAGGTTTTTTTATCCTCTCTAGGTCTATTGCCATTTTCAAAATTACAAAAGCAATCCAGTCGATTCTCTCCTTGCCCGTTTTTTTTTTATTAAATTGTTCAAAACTTTTGAACTGGACACTGTTATTCATAATTTGTTATCGGCCCATTTATTTAGCTTCATATTATATTTAGAAGATTTTACATAAATTACCTAATTTAAACTTTCCTTTTCAAAATTACCGATGCTTTTATTTTTTTTCATTCTTACTAACATGCTTTTCATTTTTACCATTTTTTTTTTCAATTTTACCTTCTCTTTTCTTCTTTCTTATCTCTCTCCATCTCTAACAATGGTGGGGAAGGACAAAAGTGATGAAACCCGGTGAACTGGGTTGCAATCATAAGTAGGTATAGCTTGAGAGAACTTCTTATCGGAGCTAGGAATATTCTAGTTGGTTCCCTTTTCCAAAGGCAAAACCATTGTCGTGGTCATAGTTTATTCGGCTACTTTAAAGATACTGATGAGAATTTGGATCTCTTTTGCAAGAATCGCCGCAACCTCTCCATTGCCTCTTCCAATGAATCCTCCGATGGTGTTTTTTTTTCTTTCATTCTCTGGTGAGAGACGATAACTAAATTGGTGAATATCTGTTCTTCTTTTTTCTTCGCCACTGCCGTAGAGTGAAAGGGTCTCCTACAGTTTTGACACCTTAAGCAATAGTCCTCGTAAACTCTATCATACTCATAAGTAACAAAAGGGGCACAGTATCCAAATAGCTCCATTATCGTTCTCGATATCCTTTCTGAAGTCTTTGAGCACATTATTTTGTTAGAGTTTCTTATTTGAATTAGATGAATGCATCTTCGAAGAAAAGGAAGTGAAAATTAATCTTTGTAATTCAACCAAATATTTCTAAAGTATTCCCAATATATTCCTAAATATATTCGAAATATTTTCAAAAAATGCCCAAGTGTATCCAAGGAATTTCTAATAAATTCACTAGAAGGAATTCTTTGAGAATTCTCAAAATATATCCAAAGTATCCCTAAAGTATATCTAAAATATTCTCGAGGCATTCTTAAGGAATTCCCAAGGTATACCTAAAATATTATGCAAAATATACCAAACTATTTGTTTGGAATTTTGTGATGTTTTGAATTTTGATTGAATTCTATTTTTCTTCTTCTTCTTCTTCTTTAATGATTTAATTGTTCTTTAATGTACCAAGGTATACCCAAGATATTCTGCAAAATATACCAAACTATTTGTTTGAGATTTTGATTGAATTCTATTTTTCTCCTTCTTCTTCTTTAATGATTTAATTGTTCTTATTCTTTTATTGGTTTTTGGTGAAAATTGAAAAAATATATTTTGAAAATATACCGAATGTATACCAAAGATATACCATCTATGTATATTTTGAGATTATTTTGAGATTTAGATAATGTTGTAATTTTATGAAGTTATTTTTGGTAAGATTGAAAAAACTTTGTGCGTTGGTAAAAATATAAATAGGTACCAAATTTTTGGTGTCTTTGTGAAATTTCCTTATATTTTTTCAAAGATGAGATCTGATTGCTTATCTCTTATCCCTTAACGCCAATTGTATCGGCATTCAATTTACATTTTTAACTATCAATTTCAAATTAAGTTGGTCTTTCAATTATAAACATATTGAATCAACTACATTGATAATGATTTAACTCTTTCAACCATTCATTTTTTTTTATAAAAACCTTTATTAATTATTAGATGTTAAATATTTAAAAAAAATGAACAGATTAGATCAACATTGATAATTAAGGGTATCCAAGTGAATAAATTCAATACTTAAGGAGTGAATTAAATAAATTTTCAGTTAAAAATTTTAATTGATACAAATCTATTAATTATATTTACCACGATACACTTTTAAGATATTAAAGGGGAAAAAAAAGCTCTTAGATTTGCTTTTATATTTGTAAAGCAAGAAAAACGAAAATAATTTATGGGCGCACATAGTTGAAAGGGTTAACTCTGAAGGCAGTCTTCTTAATTGTTCTATATAAGAAATCAATCACACATAGAAACCCCTAAGATTAAACCTAAAATCCCTCTCTCACTATCAATGGATTCTCAAAGAAAATTAATAATCATCACAATGTTTTAGCCTTGTTTCTTCATTACAAAAAAAAGCAGAAACTACTGCTGCATCTCCTTCACTTTCATTATTAGTCAAAGGAATATGTCGGATGACCACAAATCAAACATTCTGCATCAGAACTCTGGGTTCTGATAGTCGAATTTCTGAAGCAACAACTGTTCTCAGCGTTGCGAAAATGGCCCTGGATTTAGGAATGAAGAACTCGAACGAGACTCTTGATTATATCAAAAGCATTTATGGGCCTACAGGGAAGGTAGCTTTGGTGGAATGTGGATAAATGTATATTGGGATAATATCATATTTCGAAAGTGCAGATTCTGAAGTTGAAAAAGGAGATTATCAGAGTGCAAATTATGACACTTATTTTTTTTGGTGATGCAAATTATGAAATTTTAATACTTATTAACTGTGTTCAATATTGTGAAATTTCTTTACAACTCTCTCATGGCGATAAGCTTCAGTACCAAACGCTTTTTGATGGACTTCAAAACACTAGTTATTTCAATAATATTGGACATACTGTTACCGCTCTTCTTTTCAAGTCTAAATGATGACCTACACCCTCATTTAAATTATGATTACTTCAATATTTTAACTAAGATTGTAATCATTTCATTTCCCAAGGTTTAGAAATAAATTAATTTTTTCAAGAATATTTATGGTTTTGCATTATTATTATTATTAAGGGATTTAGACACAAATCCCTCATTTAGATGACAACTTTCGTTTTTTCCCTCCATGTTTTAATTTTTCTAAATACATCGTTTCATTAACAATTTTTTCCCCATATATATATCCCTTTCTATCTTTAAGAATCCATAATCCATATATATAGATCCGGCTAAAAATTCTCCACTTGATCACTTGATGGTACACCGTACATGGCAGTTGGGGGAAAAATATTTTGAATATATCTTAAAAATTCTATAAAAATACTTTAAAAATATTTTGAATATACCTTATAAATATCTTAATCATTTCGAAGAATAGATTAAATAACATAATAATTAATATACTAAAAAAAAAATGTGTCCACCGATTGGTTCTTAAAAAAAATGTTTTTGTGTTTGAAATTTTCACCAGTAACTGGCTACTATAACTTAAATGAAAATAGTTATAAAGTCAAATTATACTCTCATTGACTGCCCAGAATGAAGATCACAAGCAAGAACACGATTGAAATTCCAATGCAAGTTCTTTAATCAGATGTTATGCATCTCCTCCACGTTTATGACCCTGATCAAAGCCTCTGGTTTAGATTGAATCTCAGCTTCTTACTGTTTAGGTCTCTTAGAAGCCAAGTCTTAGTTGCGGAATCGGTTTTCGCTTTATGCATGTGATGTTGGGTCTCTATGGAGATCACATTGAAAAATGCTAAAATTAAAAAAATACGTATAAATGAAAATAAATATAGGAAGAATGAAAAAAATGGTGATAATTTTGATAAAAAAAATTTAAGATTTGGTATTTTATGTAAAATCTTCGTAATATTATTTGAAGTTAAAGCTTGGTACCCAAGTTTCAATGATCAGAATGGTGGGAAGCTTCATATAAAGGGCTCAGTACAGGAAAACGCTCAAAAAGAATCATCTTTCTTTTTTTAAATGCTCAAATTGAATTTGAAACCGTTCCAAACTTATGCCTTTTGCCATTCTTTGTAACCAACACATGGCCATAGCGCATCAAGCGGTCACATTGTAATTAAATTCCGAAAGTGTCTACAAGTCTAAATTTATTTTTTGAAAGAAGTGTAGAAATCCACTTATTTTTAAGGACGTTATAAAGTTTTTCACGAAAATTCCTATATTATTATGTATAATTACTATTATAATTTCAACATAAAATGTATTTCATTCTCCCTATTTCAAAATATTTATTTTCTCATAATATCTTTTTGCACTTTTTGAATAGAATTAATAGTTACCTAATTTAAATTTCTAAAATTAAGAAATCATTAGTTAGTTGAATTTATTTGTTATGTTTTTGCTATATACAGATTATATATGAACCAAAATTATTCATAATTAATGTTAATAATAAATAATTTTCATTCAAATAGACCCATTTATATGTTTGTTATATACATGTTATATTGGTGTTATATGATATGAAATTCTGCACAATTTTATTTTATTTTTAATGATGAAACTAAATTTTGTAATACAAAATAAATATAAAGATGTGTTTTAATAATTTATTAATTCAATGTTGAGAAAATACAATATTTTTTAATATATAATATTATAATATAGGTGGAGTACATCTAAGAAAAGAAGTATGTTATTCTTGTATTGAATATTTAAATTTCAAATATTAACTACAATGTTTGTATGTTATCTGAAAATTATATTAGGCTATATTTATGATATATAATATTAAATTCTGCACATATTATACATTAATTTGATTGTGCTGCACCAAATACATTATATGCAAGTTATATTATAGTTATGTGAATATTATCTGATACTAAATCTTATACAAATGTTAATAATTTTTAATGATAAAACCAAATTTTTTTAAAGTCATAACTGTTATATATAATGTATTTATATAAAACTTTTTACAACAGATCAGAGATAATCGAATTATGTGCTGCTTTGAAGTATACAAAACATATCAAATAGTGATGATTTGGTTATAAATTTTGTTTGGTGATGGATATGGGATGAAGCTTCGTTAGAACATGCAAGAGCAACCTCTGTTTTTGCATCATTTGACATTAAAGACAACTGTATATCATTTACAAAATCTAACTTGGTTCAAAAAAGATCGGCATTAGAAATTTGCCTTGCAAATTGTGTAAAGCAAGCCCAATTCTTAATTTCGAACATGTACTTGTCTATCCTCACAAAGTTGAAAGAAAACAAGGGCTTTTTCAAACCATATGAGTAGAACTTTCTCATTTTTAGTACCTGATAAAATGATTTATTGTCCCAACTAGAGGTAGAATTTTATTGCTTCTCATTTTTTATTTAGAGTCAAGAAACAGAATTTCGAAAATGGAAAGAAAAAAAATTGAAGTTAGAATTGCAAAAGAAAAGGTGATTGAATAGAGGGAACGTAATTATGGGAAAGCCCAGAATTAATTTAATTTTAAAATGAATGGTAAAATGGAAAAAGTAGAACTTAGAGAAAGGCTTTTGGTTAGAGAAATATAATGACGGATAGTGGTAATTTATTTTAAAAATGAGTCACTATGAGTAATTATCTCTAATTTTTTCTCAAAAAAAAAAAACGATGGGCCTCGGGTTTGGAAGCCCAATGACCTCTTTTCAGTTAATTAGTTCCTCAATATGAATCACGTACTTCAATTAAATGATTAATTTAGTTCAACATATTAATAATTACAAAAAAAAAGTCAATTGAATAAATTATCAATCGAATGACTTTAATTGCATAATAAAAATCAATAACAAATTAAATGTACATGTATTTTCCTGTTCTTTTCCTAATATTTACAGTATATGTAGGTTATATATAATCTTCTAAATCATCCATTTTAACTTAAAATTATTCTATATTTATATATTTCAAATTTCTAATCGGATTCAGCTATGTTATATGTTTATTATATGTAGGTATATGTTGTTGTTATTATTATATGTAGGTTATATGTTAGTTATATGTTAGTTATATTGTTATTATTTAACCTTATTACTCTCAAATCCAACTCCAAACCTCATCATCTTGCCCTAATATAAATACCAAATCCATAATTAAAATGACTAAAACTGCTACTCGAAAACCATGCAATTAACAATTAGCAAATCAAACATGATTATGAAGTACAATTCTTCGCCAAAATCAAAGCAAAACATTCAATTATTTATCACAAAAACAACAAACTGCTATTATTTCTTAATAAATTGAAAACTCATTTGTACATATCTAAATCCAATAGGCAGATTTACAGGCAGAAATATATATTTACATTTCTAAAATTCAAGAAAAATGGAGAAAAAGAATGAAAAGTGAAATCAAATAGTCAATGAACATGTCTATAATTTTGCATGTTATCATCTCTCACATCCTTCTCCTCCTTCCCATCAAAATTATACTCCGCTTCCGATCCCTAACACAAATCTTACAAAATGTAAATTCAACAGACCAAAGCATGATCATCTAAGTGCTCGATGTAGAAACATGCAAAAATATCTATTTATAGATCTAAAATTCAACAAAAATGGAGAAAAAAGCAATGAAATATGGACATTTCAACTACATAGCGTGTCGTGTTTCTGACATTGACATTCGTCGAACACCGATACGAAACGTCCTAGGTATGTTTTATAATTTTCAAAAAATTAGAAACACATTATTTTTATTTAATTCATCTAAAAATAATTTGTAATTATATTTTTTATATTTATTTATAAATTTACCTTTATGTTTTTAATATTTATACGTTTCTCTCGCGTATCCGTATTCTATACTTTTTATAAATCTCATTTTCTGATGTCCATGTCGGTATCTGTGTTACATAGGAAAAAAAAATGAAAAGTGAAATCATGTCTATAATCCCACATGCTGTGATCTTTGATATTCTCCTTTTTCCTATTAAAATTTTACTTCGTTTCTGATCCCTAACACAAATCTCATAAAATATAGATTCAATGGATAAACACATAATAAATCCCTAAATTGAAATAGTATTACGGAAAGAGAAACAAAAAGATGAGAGCAAAATCGAATACAGAATGAGAAGCGGCTTTAAAATTTTTTGAAAAGGAAACTAACAGCCCGCAATCGTTGCCTTAGAGATGTGATGAGTTGGAGTAGTAAATGAGGAGCGGTAGAAATGCCATTCTTGCAAATACGATTTTTTGTATTTTAAAAATCTGTGGCTTAACCTTGAAAGATAGTTACTGGAAATAAATTAATGTTGGGATCATACTTCTGGAATTTTGAAAAGTATTTGTTATCTATGGGTTTATTTGTTTTAAACATGTCTGTCATTCTATGTCTTTTTCTCTTTACCATCCCTAATTATATAATTAGGGAATTGGACGCAAATGATCCTAATTATAAAAACATTTTTTCTAGTTTTGGTGGTCTTGATTGTATTTCGTTGTTATGAACAAGCACATGCATGAGAATTATGTATGAATAGTTACTGAGCCATATGCCAATATTTAGGCAGCACTAAATTTTATTTTATTGGAATAAAGTCATTACACTTTTTTTCATTCCAAAAAAAATCAATATAGATAAAAGTTAAACTGATGTAGTAGCTGATGTATCGCCAAAAATTTGAAATAATAGCTGATGTAGCAGTTGACATATAAATGGAAACTGGTCATAAGTATCTTTATTGAAATAAAAGCATAATTTAAAATTTTTTTGGAACAAAAATTTAGACTCACTCTGTCGTCTGCTTTAATTAATTTCCATTTTAGAATTGAGTTAGTGGAGGCATTAATGAATTAAAATACACATCGTGCAGCTTCATTTACTCACCTGGAAATTTCTCCTGAATTTAATTATTAGTTTTATTGTGTGAGCTCTCTCCAAGTGGTTATTGACAAGATTACAGTTAATGATATTGTTGATTTTTTGGGTTCGTTTAATTAAATATATATTCTGTTTCATTAACCAACAAAACCGGTTGATATTAACCCAACTCAACAACAAGAAATTGATAGTTTAGGATCCAAACAGTGCTATTTTAGCAAATATAGCTAAACTATATACCATGCATCCAACTAGGAAACTACGTATGTACAAAGTGACTTTGTATTAATTAATGTATTATGTATTTGAGCATTTTCCTACGAAATATTTCTTAATTTGTGATAGTTATACAAACTATTTTGTAGTAATTTTTTTCAAAATTCCATATTCATGCAGAGAATGGTGTGTGCCAACTAAGCAAGCGTGTGCCACTGGGACTGGCGCATGCACCTCAATCACATTTTCTGGCATATTTTTAATAACTAAAATTTTTTATAAATTTTTATTTTCTAAATTTTACTTAACCCATAATTAAATTATTAATTTTTTTATTATAAATTTAATTGATTTATTAACTAGTAAAATTAATTTATCTTAATTAATTAATAAATGTTATTTCTTTATTTTTCTAAAAAAATGATTAACCAAAATTTAATAAATAAATTTTATTAATAAAAATAATAATATAATAAATCATAATAAACAACTAAAGTCAATGCATGCATCCGTACAAAAAAGAAAGTAATTACGAGCATGACGTGACCGAAATTTTTTTAAAAAAAGGCACTTAGTGCGTCACTCCAAGTGAAGCATTCAGAATTTTGAAAAAATTATCGCAAAATGATAAATAATTTGTGTAATTACTGAGAAATATCTCTTTTCTTATTCACTCCTACTTATCTCTTCCTATATCTACATGTTGATTTTTCTTTTTTTTTCCAGTTTAAAGAAAGGTGCTTTAATCGAAAATATAGTAATAATGCAAGCTAGAAGGCATTAAATATCCATGCAATTGATATAAAAAGAAAATATGACACAGTTTTCAACCAATTAATCAAAACTGACAGAGAAACGCACTAGCTAATGTATGATATTGATGATGATTTTTAGTGTGGAAACAAATTAGTCACGACAATTCTCCGTAAATTGCTCGCGAGAGAACTTTTGTTTTGCTTTTCCTAGTTTTTGATTGTCTTTCGATTGTATAACTAGATCGAGCAATATAAGCACATGCATGAAAATGAAATATATGAGCGTAATTGATGAGCAAAAGATAAATGCGGCAGAATTCCATTCCACATTCAACTACTCCACATGCAAATTTTGGTTTGATTAATGACTAGTTTTAGTGAAGTTAAGACTCCAGCTCGTCGTGTGCTTATATAAAATTTCCATTTTAAGAATTGAGATAGTGGAGGCAGTTCAACCCTTTAACCAGCCATTAACAAATTCGCATTATAAATTCACACAGCTACCATTACTTGGAAATTCAAAATCAATCGATCATTCTCACCCATTTCTCCTAAATCATTAGTCTTCTGAGATTGATTTTGTTTAACAAAATGGGTCTGTTTTGGTCTGCTGTTTTTGTTATTGTTTTCACCTCTTTAGTGGCTTCCTCTGAAACAACCAATACTAGTGTCAAAGTCAAAACTTACATTGTTAGTGTTGAAAATGCTTTAAAACCATCTGAATTCTCTGAGGTTAAGCAATGGTATAACTCTATTCTTGAAAGCCTTGACTCCAATTCTTCCACTTTAATCTCTGATCACAATACTAAGAGAATTCGCCATGTTTACAAGACAGTCTTTAATGGCTTCTCCACCATGCTTACTCCACACCAAGCTCAACTCCTCCAGCAACGCCCTGAAATTCTTCGCTTGTTCCCTGAACGACTTTACCAACTTCAAACCACTCACACACCTCAGTTTCTCGGACTCCCACTATCCGACAATAACCATATTAACCTGTCAGAGGAGTACGGATCTGATGTCATCATTGGAATGATTGACACCGGCATAATGCCTGAACGGCGCAGTTTTAATGACCAAGGCATGGACCCCATCCCTCCTCAATGGAAAGGAGAATGCCAAGGGGGGGAGGATTTTACCCAGAGCTTATGCAACAAAAAGATTATCGGTGCCCGTTACTTCACTGCCAAATTTGCAACTGCTAGAGATTATGATGGCCACGGCACCCACACAGCTTCCATCGCAGCTGGACGAGCAGTCGAAAATGCCTCATTTTTTGGTTATGCAGAGGGCACTGCAGCAGGTGTTGCACCTAAAGCTAGACTTGCTATTTATGCTGTGTGTGCAGGAGATTTTTGCTCCGACCCCGATATTCTAGCAGGCATGGACAAGGCCGTTGACGACGGGGTCAACATTCTTTCCATATCTCTAGGTGCACCAGCCGTTCCTGAACCATTAATTAGTGATTCTATTGCTATTGCAGCCTTTGCCGCAATGGAGAAAGGGATAATTGTATCAGCTTCAGCAGGAAATGAAGGGAAATCTTTTCCTGTCAGCAATATAGCACCGTGGATCATCACTGTTGGTGCTTCTACCATAGATAGAAAGTTTCCTGCTGATTTACTCCTTGAGCATGGTCTTGTTATCTCTGGAGTATCCTTATACAATGACAATGGATTTCCTTCCAAACAATTTTGGCCCTTGATTTATGCTGGAAATGCATCCTTAGATGAATCCGGGTCTTATTGTATTCGTGATTCTCTCAACCAAACTCTTGTACATGGCAAGATCGTGGTTTGTGATGTAAGCTTGAAGGAGGAGGTTGAAACGGGATTGGCTGTTAAGGCCGCCGGTGGGGTCGGTGTTGTGGTTGCCAACGTGGCACCTCATGATAGGGTATTATCCCCTGCTGCTCATTTGATTCCTGGATTGCACATCAATGGAACAGCCCGTCTACAAGTTCTTGACTACATTTCTTCCTCCCTTAATCCAAGGGCTACAATGGTGTTTCAAGGGACCCAAGTTGGGATCAAACCAGCACCTGTAGTTGCTGGGTTCTCATCTCGTGGGCCCTACTCAAAATCCATATATGTGATGAAGCCTGATGTGATTGCTCCAGGTGTTAAGATCTTAGCAGCTTGGTCTAACAAAACATCTCCCACAGAATCAAAAGAAGATCTGCGTCGCACTGAGTTCAACATAATATCTGGCACGTCAATGTCGTGTCCGCACGTATCAGGAATTGCTGCTCTACTCAGAGGAGCACACAAAGATTGGTCTCCCGCCATGATCAAATCAGCAATTATGACCACTGCTTACACTAACGATCTTGATGGCAACCCAATAACATGTGAACCATACGGAGAAAGATGTACTGCATGGGACATGGGATCTGGACATGTGGACCCCCCAAAAGCCCTTGATCCTGGCCTTATGTATGATTTGACTTCTGATGATTACGTGGACTTTTTATGTGCTTCAAATATGAGCGTGGCCGATATAAAAGTGATCACCCGTAGATCAGTGATACCATGCGACAAGAGTGGTAATCCATGGGATCTCAACTACCCTGCAATCTCTGTTGCCTTTAGATTCGAAATGGAGAAGGAGATTGTGGTCAAGAGAACTGTGACCCACCTCGGTGACCAAAAGTCAAGCTACAATGCGATAGTCAACAGTCCAAAGGGGGTGATCACAACCGTAGATCCCCAATGGATGGACTTCAAATCTAAAGGTGAAAAGTTAAGCTACGTTGTTCAATTTGCAAAGAAACAACATGAGGTGCATAAACGTGGAACTAGTGAATTTGGGCAGCTTACATGGACAGACGGAAAACACAATGTTACTTCACCTTTAATAGTCACCTATTAAACAATTACATACAAAATCATATAGAATATATGCACACAGAAGTGGGGTTTAAATAAAATTGAAGTTTATAATATTTCTCTGTCTTGGAATTGTTAAATTTTAATTTAACTACCCTTTATAAGTTTTATCAATTTTTTTTTTAAAAAAAAATTGCATAATACGTTAGGAAAATAAGGTTCCTTTTAGAATAATTAGGGCAATCCCATGAATATCATATGTAAGGTAAAGAAGAAAGTTTTCTTCTTTTTCCTATGCATGGAATCAATCATGAACAGGAACAAATAAAGAAAAAGACTGTGAAGAAATGTAGTTTTCTTTGTTAATTAAAAGGGTATTTATACAACAATATATAAGAATCCAATTCTACAAAGAATATAATAAGACATATATAGTAAGTGATTTTTTTATCAAGCATAATTATGAAAATCAATTTTCATATGCTTTGTACATAACCAAAAACTGGAATGACAGTGAGATAAGTGACACTAGCTAGGATTGTCATACCAAATAAGGGCAGACAGAATGGGAATGACCAAGCTTACGAGAATGGACTACACTTTGATCGGTAACGGATAATCTAGCTTTTAGCTTCAAGTTAATAATCTAGTTATATATGATAATTTAGTAATTGAAAATATGATAACTCATAATTTAGCTGATTTAATTAAATGTATTTAGTAAAACTAATTAAAAAAATATAAAGTAACATAAAAATATGTTTATACTAATAAAAATATATTATATAAAATATATTTAAATGCATACTACAAATGAATTATATAATATATTAATATATATTATAAAACTTATATTAAATATCTCATTCCAATATAATAAATATGTTGATTACATTTATCATCTAAAATTTCATTATTAATATATATATTAAATAATTTAACAATTTTATTATATATAATTTAATAATTATATTATTATTATAATAAGTTATTTGATAAAAAAGTAAGGGTATAAAGGAAAAAAAATATTGGTAGTATTTGGAATTATTGTTGAATGTTTCAAAAACAAATTTTGAATTTTTTTAATTTAATGAATAAATTTTTTTAATTTTTTATAAACTGTTTTTTTCAAAACTGTTTCTAGAAAAGCATCCATTTACCTGTTTATATCCTAAAATAATTATCAAAATCTGAAAAAGTTAAAAATAAAATTTTTTTCTCAAAAGTGTTTTTTTTTAAAACTCAATCCCAAATAGCCTTGTTTAGTAGCTTTTTTTTTCTTTTTTTTTTTTTTTCTCTTTTATGCTAGTTCTAGTAATTTACTTTTTTAAAGATTATGATCTAACTTTTCAAAAAAAAATATTCTACCAAATACAAGATTATTAGTCAAATAAAATTAATTTTATGGTCAAACTGGATTATAGTATTACCAAATAATACCTAATAAAGAAAATATTTGGCAACATAAATTCCTATGGGCGCACATAGTCCTAAGGTGAAACAAAAAGAACTGAAAGCAGTCTTCCTAATTGTCCTATATAAGAAATCAATCACACCAAAAGAAACCCATAAAATTAAACCTAAAATCTCTCTCTCGCATGCTATCGATGGATTCTGAGAGAGAACTAATATTCATCACAATGTTTTTGGCCTTCTTTCTCCATTGTTCGTTACAAATAAAAGCAGAAACTACTACTGCATCTCCTTCACTTTCATTGTTAGTCAAAGGAATATGTCGCATGACTACAAATCGTACGTTCTGCATTAAAACTCTGATTTCTGATAATCGAATATATGAAGCAACAACTGTTCAGAGTGTTGCGAAAATCGCCCTAGATCTTGCTATAAAGAACTCGAAAGAGACTCAAGATTTTATCAAACACATGAAAATAGTGCCTATACGGATGGCAGCTGTGATGGCATGTATAGACTCGTATGATGTGGTAATATCATCTTTCGAAACTGCACATTCTGAAGTTGAAAAAGGAGATTATCAGAGTGCAACTTATGATGCTTTAATACTTATTAATAGTGTTCGATTTTGCGAAGCTGCACTTACACAAGCCGAGATGCACATCCAACCCATTTTTGATGGACTTCAAAACACCACTTACTTATTTCAGTAATATTGGGCACACTGTTACTACTCTTCTCTTCAAGTCTAAGTGATGATTTACACCCTCATTGAAATGTTTGATTACTTCAATATTTTAAATAAGATATATTGTAATAATTTCATTTCTCAAGATATAGAAATAAATAAAAATTTTTCTAACTCTATTTTATATTTATGGTTTATTATTATTATTATTATTATTATTATTATTATTATTATTATTAAAAGGAGTTCAACCAGATGAGTTAAACTCAGAGACCTGCACATCCAAGATTAACAAACCAATAATTTTGCTCAAGTTCAAGCTTGCTAGTTAAGTCCTTGAAATTGTAGCAATTCGATCACCATTGGCTTAAATATTATTAATAAATCAATCAATAGATTCCAGAATTAATGTTTTATTTCGTTTGTGGTATCACTTTTACCACTAGAAAAGTTCAATTCTTAAATTCTATAAATTTACTATCAAATCTTTCAACTAAAAATTTATTTAATTGGCTTTCTTAGCCATCAAAATTTTCACTTGACTCCCTTAATTATCGTTACTGAACTAATTTAGTCATTAACATATAATAAGTACTGATAGTTAAGAAAGTCAATTGAATAAATTTTCAGTTAATAAATAGTTCCTAGATATCAATCACGTACTTTAAGTATCCTACTTAAAATAAAATGGTAATGACTTAATTAATTGCATATAATTGTAAATTTCAAGAACAAAAATATACATTTATTTCCCTGTTGTTTTCTTGATATATATTTTGTACATTGATTGCAGTAAATCTTATGGCATATATGACCAGTACCGTAAAGAATGAATTTACAAGTTAGAGATTTTTTTCTGCCAATAAAATCCAAATAGCTTAATTTGATTTCATCTTAATTACTTAATAAGGTGAAGATCCAAGAAGATTATGTCAAATCTCATTATTAACTATTTATATTTATGAAGTAGGATTTGCTGCTACTTCAAGAATCAGTTTTGATACTGACTATTCTTGTAATTAAATCAGAACTTTACATTTTTAAAAATTGCATCACTTGATTAATATTATTATTTGTGAAAAATAAGAAAAGTTTTGAGTTGATTTCTTTTTGCTACCGTATATCAATATTAGTTTAATAAATTTACAGTATGTGGGTTGCAAAGAGGGTGAAACATAAATTACTATGGGAGCATATAGTCAAAAGGTGAAACAAATAGAGCTGATATGTTAACTCTCAAAGCAGTCTTCCTAATTAATTTTCCTACATAATTAACAGTTACGAACACCAAAAGAAACCTATAAAATTATAAAATAAAAAATACCTCGTCTCTAAATATATCCATGGATTCTCAAAGAAAATTAATATTCATCACAATGTTCCTACTGGTCCCAAAAACACGACTGGAAAATTCCAAAGCTAGGTACCCAAAACGAAAAGCGAGAAAAAACACTAGAAAAACAAACCCTTTGATTGTGCTGCCAAGGACTATGGTGGAAACTACTAGCAATGGAATGGTGATGGTGAGAAACCACCAGGAACCACCTCCAAAACAGCACAATGAGAGACTGTGCATTCCCTCTTCATCCTTTTATGTGATTTTGTGCATTCCCTCTTCATCCTTTTATGTGATTTTGGTTCTCGAGAGCCATGTAAAAACTCAATTAAAATCATGGCAAGTATACCAAGGAAATCCAGATAATCAAACAAATAATATGTAGAATCCGAATTTCTTGATGAAATGACACAAGCGTGCTCTGATAATACTAATTGTTAGAAATTAAATTTCATATATCCAAATCTCATATCAAATTCACCAAGAATATAAAAATAGATGTAGAAGCGCATCTGATATATTGGTATGCAGTTGAATATGGGTATGTGACTTTCTAGATGCTACATACTATATCTTTGGAGAGTGATGGGAACTTAAAGAGAACATGAACTAAATATGTAATGCCAAAGTAAAAGGTATGCACACTTAGGAATTACAACGCTATTTATATTAACAAATTGGACTATTTACTAAAATGTCCATCAATATTAGTAATAGTCCATTGGTTTCTACACATATCCAAAGGAAATTTTACACTTTATTTAAGATGATTGTGCTCTATTAATTATTTTGATCACTAAATTGGGCTTACACAATTATAATTTGAGGAAATTTTACTTATCACCTCCTTTTATATTTTATTTATAAAATTGCTTGCATTTTTTTCTCTTATCATTTTTACCGATTTTTAATTTTTTGTTTTCATCAGTCAAGGAAAATTGCAAAGAGCTAACACATCCTCTCTCAGATCTATCTCTCTTGCTACTGAGAACAAAGAAAGAGAGGACATAAGGTTCTATTCGCCATGGAGATGATCTTTGTTTCTTCTATCATCTGCCTTTTCTTCTTTCTTGCTTAACGAAGATCAAGTAGCTAGGTCTCATGGAATTTGTACTCGATTTAAGCGTTATGAAAGACCACTATGGAACAAAAAAGTCCTGAGTTTGCAGAGATGAGAGCATCTCTTGGTGAAAATATTATTTATTATTTCACCACCATGCACTTTGTTGTATGTACAAAATGGAGATGATATCAAGAGAGGTAGTTATTAACTTATGATGATGATGATAATGTGATTGTGATTATTATGATGATATTTGAGCCTGTATATTTTCTTCTTCTTCTTTTTATGAGTACATCAAAAGTATTCCCAAAGTATACCATATATATTCTTATGGAATTCTTAAAGGTATACAAAATGTATTCCCATTGAATTCCTTCTAGGGAATTCTCAAGGATTCCTAAGTATATCTAAAGTATCTCCAAGGTATACCGGAGGTATTTCCATGAAATACCAAAGTATGCCTAAGGTATATTTAGGATATTTCCAAAGAATTCCCAAAGTATTCCCAAAGTATATCCAAAATATTCTCATGGAATTGCCAAACATATACCCAAGATATTCCTCGAGAATTTCTTCTAGGAAATTTCTCGAGAATTCCCAAGGTATACCTAAAGTATCCTTAAAGTAAACCTAAGATATTCTATAATTATTCCGAAGGAATTCCAAAAATATCCCTAAGGTATATCCAAAAGGTATACCAAACTGTTTGTTTGATATTTTTGTGATGTTTTGAATTTTGATTGAATTATATTCTTCTTTTTCTTCTTCTTCTTTAACGATATAATTATTCTTGTTTTTTTGTTGCTTTTTGGTGAAAATTGAATTAAGATATTCCCAAAATATATTGAATATATATTGTCTGGATATATTTTGGGATAATTTTGAGATTTAGATATTATTGTAACTGTTGTAATTTTGGAAAGTTGCTTTGGGTCAAATTGAAAAAAACTTTGAGCCTATTAAAAACGCAAATAGGTACATGTTTTTTGATATTTCTATAAAATTTCCTTATTATTTTAGTTATAATCACACAATCGATTCAACAATTATATGTGTGTCCACATGTGTAAATATCTAATCTGCATGAATTAAGTCCAAATATTTAATACTTTCTTCATCACAAATCATGAAAAAAAAACTAATATTGCATCTCCTTCACTTTCATTATTATTAATTATGGCATACCGCATATATGGCCATTGTAAATGTCAAATCTCAGTAGTCATTCGATATGCTTTTTAGATCACATTGGTATGTGAATCTTTTTTTTAAAAAAAAATATTATTTTTTGAATCTGATATAATAAATGCTATTGCTTGACATTGTTCTAAATTATAGGAGTTGCATCAGGAATTTTATCTCATTAAAACGTCTAAGGATTAGTTTGGTCTTCTTATTCACAAAAAGAGAAAACAATTTATGACAGATTATCTAACTAAACAAGAAGTGTCCAGAACTAGTAACTTTATTGCTTGGATCTAGCTGAATCATATGCTCTCCACTACTTTATTGCACGGATTTGATCTAGGTCTTTTTACTTCTTAGGCCTCAAATTTTATCCAGAGTCATGGTCATGCAGCTGTTAATTCTCTTATAGTTTAGATACCATATTAGAATTTGATGGACTTAGATATTAGACTTAATAATTTTAGATTTATATCGTTACTTCAAAATAACTTAAGTTAATATAAAGATTTTACACTAAGGCCATTTTCTCATCTCGGAAACTCTTAGTACGATTTAACAGAAGAGACATCAAACATTGTTAGAAATTCTAGAGACAAACTTGTCTCTTCAATGTCCATGAAATAAGATTTTGGCCTTGAAAAATAACATACCTTTAAAATGTTATCTTTTTTCCATCTCCATTGCATATATGGTTTTGCACTTCTTAGGTATTTTTACTTATATTTTTCTTTTCTTTTGATATTTTACAGGAAATTTGATCGGAATTTAAATTTCATATATACGTTATACCGCTAACAGACTAGTTCTTACACAAAAACTATTAAGGAGGTGTTGGTTCATAAAAAAAATAGAGTGAAAGTAGGAATGAGTGATTCTCATTGTTAATATTTGATTAGAAAAAAAAAATGAAGTGTAATGGAAATAGGAATCCCCTCACCTATTCCATTCTCCCCCTAAGGAATGAATATTTCATTCTTATGGAACGAAGTCAAACTAATTAAAATATGAAATATCTCAATTATTATGCACCTTCTACTTAATATATATTTTTATTTAATGCATTTTATTAGAAATAAGTATATATTGTAATTATTTTTTTTAATTTTTCAGTATACTTACTTATTCTTAATTAATGTTAGAAGACATTATGAAAATAATATAACTCTAATAATATTAATTTATTTTTTTTAATAATGACAAAAGTAAAAATGTAATTATTTTTTAAAAAAATATAGAATATATATTTAATTCGAGAATCTCTTCACATTTTATTTTAGAAAAAAATTATATTATTTTATCACTTATTTATAAATTAGTGTATTATATAAATATAATAATTTAACCATGCAAATGAGATTTCATTCACATTTTTATTTCATTTCTCAATAAATAAAAATAAATTAAACAACGTGTTAAAATCAATCATTCTCATTTCATTTCATTTTTATTTCCATGGTCATTTTCATTCATATCTTTGAACCAAAGACTCCCTAATTAAATTAAAGTTTATAATGTTAGGTTCTTTAAAATTGAAAATTGTACCTTTATTGGCTTAATTAAACTTACAGGTATAAAGCAAACTCGCAAGTTGTTTCAATTAACTCTGAAATTCATTGCAGGTCAACCTAGCAAATGTACAATTCGAAAAGCAATTCTAAAGAATTTTTATTTTTTTCGTTAATCTCTTTAAATCATATTGTCGTGCATATATAGATTTAATAAGTTTGTATCAATTAAATTTTTTAACTGAAAATTTATTTAATTTACTACTTAACTATTAAATGTATTCACATTGAATACCCTCAATGTTGAACTAATCTAGTCATTTTTTATAAATTTAACAAATATTAATCAATAATGGTTCAGAGACTTAAATCATAAAAATGACCATTGATTTTATTATATTATATTAATATGTCATTCTATTAGATTTTTTGTTAGAAAGACATTACATTATAATGAAATAACAAAAAATAGAGTTTGGCTTATTGTACTAGTATCCCCCGACTTATTGTATTATTACCTTCTGAGTTTTGACATATTATACTAGTATCCACCTCAAAAGGCCTAAATATTTTTTTATAGCTAACGGTAAATACCTTAAAATTTAACAGAAATACTACAGAGTTTAACGAAAATAAAACAAAGAGAGCAAATACTATAATTTTTAAATCTCACATGATAAATAGTAATTTTTCCTTGAAAGAATAATTTAATTTAGAACTGATAGTTACAAAAGTAAATTGAATGCCAAATGACTTAATTGCATAAAATGGTATAATTAGGCGATTTTTCCATAATATTATACATTTGGCAGATTTTTCCCTTGAATTGGCACCCATAATATTTGAAAAAGAAGAACATAAAATGAAGTTAATTAATACAAATAATGGGAACAAATAGCACACTGCTTTGATATTATTTTATCAATAAATCTAAGAGCAAGAAAAACCAAAAGAAAACTCTTGCAATATAAATTAGGAAAAATTATGATTTATCCTCATAGATTTGGACTATTATATTAGTATGATTCTGAAATTTAAAAATTATATGATCTACTCCTTTTATTTTATCTCTGTTAAACTGTAGTCGTTCTGTTAAATTTTAAGGTATTTATTATTAGTTAAAAAATATTCTCTTTTCTTCAGGAGCATTATTATAATAGGTCAAATCCCAAAGATAAATAATTTATCTTTGTTATTTTACCAATCTAACATTTTTCTAATAAAAAATCTAATAGAATAACATATTAATGAAATATAATAAAATAGAAAGGATCAATATATCAAATTTTAAGAAATAATGGTACAATATGTCAATGGATTCTCAAAGAAAATTAATGTTTATCACAATGTTTTTAGTCTTGTTTCTCCATTATTCTTCATTACAAATAAAAGCAGAAATTACTGCTGCATCTCCTTCGCTTTCATTATTAGTCGGAGGAATATGTGGGATGACCACAAATCAAACATTCTGCCTCAGAACTCTGGGTTCTGATAGTCGAATATCTGAAGCAACAAGTGTCCTCAGTGTTGCGAAAATCGCCCTGGATTTAGCTATAAAGACTTCGAACGAGACTAGTGATTTTATCAAACACATGATCCGTGTGCCTATAGGGACGGAAGCTTGGAGGGATTGTGGACGCTTAAATGATGGGATAGTATCATCTTTCGAAAGTGCATATTCTGAAGTTGAAGAAGGGGAGAGCAATTCTAAGGTGCACCCGGGTGCCTTAAAACCATTGGATTATAAACTTTTAATCTCATCCGTTGAAAATGAATGGTTGAGATTAAAAGTTAATGATCCAACAGTCCTAAATTATCAAGTGTAATTTACACCGGGTGCACCACATATGATGCTTTAATAGTTATTAGTAGTGTTCGATTTTGTGAAGCTGCACTTACTAATGCTACGATTCAATTCCAACCGATTTTTGATGTGCTTAAAACCACTAGTTATTTCAGTAATATTGGACATACTGTTACCACTCTTCTGTTAAAGTCCAAGTGATGATTTAAACCCTCGTTGGAAATGGATTACCTCAATATTTGAAATAAGATTGTAATCATTTCATTTCTCAGCATATAGAAATAAATTAATTCTTTCAAGCTCTATTATTATTATTATTATTATTCAACTAGAGTTAGAACTCGAGACACGCACATCCAAAATTATCAGACCAATAATATTACTTAAATTCAGGCTTGTTAGTTTTTAAGTCCTTGAAATTGAAGATAATTAACTGTAGATTGAATTCCTATATATGAGCTTTCATTATCGAAGAATAAATGGAGTCTATTTTTTTAAAAAAAATTTCGGCTTATTCATGGCAGACCAAACTCTCAAATATGCAATTTTAGAAGCAATTGGATAAATCATTCACTAGACTTCACAATGTTTTAATCTTTCCATTTCATTCCAACTGTAGTTTAAAGTTTTTTCACAAAGATTAATATTGATATTTAATAGGTATAATTATTTTAGAAAGATTAAAAGTAGTAATGAATAGTAAATTATTCTAATAAAACTCATTTTTATAAAAACAACACATAGATAAAGTTAGAGAGAAAAAATTTATTTTTGAATGATAATCTAAAAAATTAGTTGGAGTATAACAAATTTTATATTTTTAAACAAGAGTTAAAATGAAATGGGGAAATAGAACAAAACATGATGCAACTAACTTTGAATTGACTTAAAAATTTAAAGCAATAGTAAATCTACGATTATAAAATCTGTCTATCTAGACCCATCCAATGTAATGTATTATGTACAAGATCCAGCAATTAATTATTATGGCAGAATTAACTTAAAAAAGAAACATAAAATCTAATGGCATATATGACCAGTGTAAAGAACGAATTTAAAAGTTAGAGATTTTTTTTCTGCCAATAAATTCCATATATGTTAATTTGATATCTGCAAAATTAATAATTAGGTGAAGATCCATGAAGATTATGTCAAATCTCGTTACTAACTATTTATATTTATGAACTAGCTAGGATTTGCTGCTACTACAAAGGATCCGTTTTGATATCCTTTTTATGGCTAGTACCTCTTTCATTTAAAGATTCACTGCGGGCACATTCTCTCTATTGTGCTATATGATGCATTGCATTTATTTAATGTTTTTTTTTATTTGACTCGTAATAATGAATAAATTAGTAATTTGATATGATATATTCACTTGTTTAGTACGAAACTATAAAATAATATAAAATTTAAGATAAACATATACTTTTACAATTCATTATGAATAGAATATCATAATTTTATTAAAAGATAAATTTTTTAAAAAAAATATAAATTTTTTGAAACATTTCGAAAATAGTAGAGTAATGAGCAGAAAGTTTAAAAGGTGGCAATTTATGTAATTTCTTAAAACTTTTTATATCAGATTTCACAGAATTTGGACGTGATAATTTTTAAATTAAGTCCACTTAACCCAAGGTAACTGCTGCTGCTTAAGTCCGTACATAAACAAGTCTAATTTGAAGGAAATTTTATAGAAATACCAAAAAACGGATTTACATTTTTATTGACATTCAAAGTTTTTTTTTTTAATTTTACTAAAAATAACTTTTTAAAATTATAAAATACCTTAAAATCATTCCAAAATATGCACAGATGATATATTTTTGACATATCTCTAGTATAGCTTGGGGGATATTTTAGTTAATTTTTACAAAAAAAACAATAAAAGATGAGTAAGAACAATTAAATCATTAAAGAAGAAAAAGAATAGAATATAATCAAAATATCACAAATTCTCAAATAAACAATATGGTTTACTTTTCGAAATATCTTGGGAATTCTCAAAGAATTTTTTGAGAATACCTTGAACATACTTTTAGAAATGAGAATATATTTGGTATACTTTGAGGATATTTTAGGTATATTTTGAAAATTTTCAACCACTTGCATTCTACCTTTGAAAATTCTATGAGAATACATCGGATATACCTTAAAGATACTTTGAGTATTCCTTAAGAATTCTCAAGAAATTCCCTAGGAGAAATTCTCTAGAAATACTTTTGGTATACGTTTGGAAATTCTTTGAGAATACATCAAGTATACCTGAGAATTCTTAAGAAATTTTCTGAAAATACCTTTGATATACCTCAAAACAAAAGACCCCAATTCTTCTAATTTATTTCACATTTCCAAATCAAATCACAAAATCAAATATTGATTTACCATAAATCACAAAATCAAATACTGTTTGGGGTGGATGATGAGAAGGCTCCTCTCTTACAACATGAAGGGAAATTAGATTGAGGTACTGCCAAAAAGCTTGAAGGAGTAGCGGTTGAGACGATCGTCATCAGCAGACTAAGTTACTCTTAACCTGAATATTCAATTTATGAAGAGAACACACTGAAATTGCTGCAGTTGCGATTGAAGGAAGACAATAAGTTAGAGGAAGACAATGAGTTGAAGGATTCTCTAGATTAGATAGAAAAGAGAAAATCTTCGGTAAAATTAAAAAAAAACGGCGGATAAGTATGAAAAAAAATTAAATATGGACAACCGATAAAATTTCCTCTAATTTTAATTATATTAGAATCCATAATTATATTTAAAAATTTATGGATTTCATAATGTATACTTATCAAAGACTACTGTATTAATTGCCAATTATGCATTATAAATAATTTTAACATGACAAAGTAGAACTTTACACTTGTAAAAAGAACGTTTCTTGCTATTAAAACATGATCGATTAGATAAAAATATCATAATTTCAATATAATTACTCTTAATTAAATTAAAAAATTTCCATTCTATGAACAAGAAAAACAAAATTAAGAAAATATTTGGCAATATAAATTATTATGGGCGCACATATTCCAAAGGTAAACTCTCAACACAGTTCCTAATTTTCCTATATAGTTAAGAGATTAATCAAAAGAAAACTATCACATAGGAACACCAAAAGAAACCAATAAAATTAAACCTAAAATCTCTCTCTCGCTAGCTATCGATGGATTCTGAAAGAAAACTAATATTCATCACAACGTTTTTAGCCTTGTTTCTCCATTGTTCGTTGCAAATAAAAGCAGAAACTACTACTGCATCTCCTTCACTTTCATTGTTAGTCAAAGGAATCTGTCGCATGACTACAAATCGTACGTTCTGCATTAAAACTCTGAGTTCTGATAATCGAATATATGAAGCAACAACTGTTCAGAATGTTGCGAAAATCGCCCTGGATCTTGCTATAAAGAACTCGAAAGAGACTCAAGATTTTATCAAACACATGAAAATGGTGCCTATACGGAAGGCAGCTGCGATGGCATGTATAGGCTCGTATGATGTGATAATATCATCTTTCGAAAGTGTACATTCTGAAGTTGAAAAGGGAGATTATCAGGGTGCAAGTTATGAAGCTTGAATACTTATTAATTGTTGAAAAAATTCTGATTATGAGCCATTTTAAAAGGGTAATTCGGATAGGTCTCATAACTCGTTTTTAGGAGAAAGACCCGTATATATGTTTATTGACATGAGAACTATGAATTAATATATTCATATGCTCAAAATGGAGAATGTGTGAATAGAAATTGAAGATCAAAGTAAGCTCATTGCTAAGCAGATATAAAAAGAAAAAGTAAAAGTAAAAGTTGTCCCACATCATTAAAATATGAAGTTGGACTTATGTTTATATATTAAGATGCATTCTTACATAGGTAAAAAAGAAGTATGGAAAACTTTTTCGTGCATTCAGGCGCAGGGGTGCAAATTCATGGTTTGGAATAAGCCAATGCATTGGTGCATGAACTGCATACAAAAAGATTTTACACTTTTTTTATTTCTTACATTTTTTTTATTTTTGGAAATTGAAGAAACACGGAAAAGGCAATGCACGAATGCGCCACCTGTGTACACGAATGTCGGGCCAAAATCTTACATTTTTTTTTTATTTCTGTAAATTAAAGCAACATGGTTTATTTATGGAAATTGAAGCAACACTCATGTGTTTATCTACACGGCCAGGCTTTTAACACGCCCATATGGATCCACACACTCATGTCGTTGTACTGCAATGTGTGCATGGCTAATCCACACATATAGATTGTATTCTAGATTAGTCTTTTCTTATCTTTTGAAATTTTATTTTCTAATGTTTTAAAGATTAAATTTACTATTATTTGAGAGTTACAAAGACATTATAAGCAGCTTTTAAAGAGATTAATAACAATTAATCTCATGTCTCCTTCATCTAGTACAAATAGGAGTTTTTGGCTCTTGTTGATAGAGTTCTTTTAGTTTTTTCTTTGAAGTCTTTGGGATAATCTCTTTCTTTCATTTTTCTTCTTCTAAAAGTGATAGAGAGTGTGACAAATATTCAATTCGCTGTAAGTAAGTATTGTATGTTCAACAACTACTTGATATATATTGTATCCTGGGAGACAAAAGTTAGTTATCTTAAATATCAGTGGTAGGAAGCGAATTTGTCTTCAGAACGCTGTGTGGAACACAGACCTCGGATTTATTCTTTATTTCTTTTTTCTTTTTATTTGAACATTGAATTAACAATTCACATGTGCTGAGATGCACATCCAACCCATTTTCTATGGACTTCAAAACACCAGTTATTTCAGTAATATTGGGCACACTATTACTACTCTTCTTTTTCAAGTCTAAGTGATGATTTATACCCTCATTGAAATGTTTGATTACTTCAATATTTTAAATAAGATATATTGCAATCATTTAATTTCTCAAGATATAGAAATAAATAAATAAATTATTATTATTATTATAACATCTGCTAAAATAAAGCTTAGTTGAAACATATGACTATATGACCTACAAAGGGCATGTTGGTAATTTAAACTATATAGGGAATATGAGAGGTAAATGGGAAGGTTAAGAAGGTATGTTTAAGGTATATGAGGGGTATATGGTTGGTTTTGGGTCATGGGCTTCAAAAGGAGTTGAAAGAATGAAGAAAAAGTGGAAATTGAAGGTGTCACGGTCATGTTCTCGAATTTTTGTCCAGAATTATTCACGGCCAGACATCACGATCAGGCTGGCAGTAACCATGATCGTGAAGGGTTTGTATAAATGAGTTTTTCATGCATTTTAACTCATTATAACTAAGTTTTTCAACATTTCAAAACCCTAGAACCCCAAATCGTCTAAAAATCTCATCCTTCCTCATGATTGTTTGAAGGTTTTAAGCCTCTAAACATAAGATTAAACATATTAAAGGGAGATTTGAGCAAGGATTTGAAGATTTAATCAAGGAGAAAAAAGGTGAGGAGAGAGAGAGAGAGAGCTTTGAGCTTGGAGAAGGAATCTTGGGTTTTTCTTTCTATCAGATCTAGTTTGGTCTTAAAGAGGTAATGACACACGATTTCTTTACTTTCTTACCATTCTTAAACATATTATTATTATTATTATTATTATTATTATTATTATTATTATTATTAACCAGATAAGTTAAACTTAGAGACCTGCACATCCAAAATTAACAAACCAATCATATTACTTAAGTTCAAGCTAGCTAGTTTAGTCCTGGAAATTTAACTATCTGGAAATTTACTAAATACTTGCAAATTTACCACATTTGGGTGTATAAACTACTTGTACCAGTTCATTCCCAATCATGTCTTATATTTTACATCTCCAAATTTAATTTATAATAAATACTTTTGGACTGAATAATTATAAATTAAATCTGAAACATCCCTAAAACGTATAAAACTGAATATTTCTTAAAATCTCAGTTAAAAAAGTCGCTTTGGCGACAACATTTCAACTGATTTTAAAAGAAATTCTTATACTAGGATACACCTTATTTATTGCCTTAAAATAACTTAATAACATAATTTTCATTTCTTATGGAATTGGGGCTAAGTGTCCTGAAATATTATGTTCACAATAATTTAATTAGTTATATTGTCAATTTTAATTGAGAAAAATTAATTTCCAAATGTGACAATTTTATGCCCATGCATGAATTAAATATTATGTGATAAAAAAATTTCTCTTAAAATGTCACAATTTTTCTGAAATATGGCTTTTAAAATTAATTTAGAATTTTCTAAATTAATTCAGGTCAAAACCGGGCAAAAAAAGGCTTTCATGAGTAAAAAATAATTATATAGGGACTTAATTGAAAAATTTAGAAACTTTAAGGGTAAAAACAAAAGGAACCAAAAAGTGGGGTGCAGCACGCGCGTGTGGCACACACGCTCACGCGCACCTCTGGCACATGTACTACTAGTGCCAGATTGCCTCCTCCACCGCTCCAGCGCACACCCACGCACACGCTATTGCACGCGACAGCCTCATCCTTCGACCCCAATTCTGTTTTTTGCAATTTTTCGGTAAAAATTTCACAAAATCCATCACCAAATCCCATTTTCACTCCAAAACTCAATTAAACTCAAAATTTTCTGCTTAACTTAATGAGAAAAATACAAAAATGACTCTAAAAATATGTAATTTGGCTCTGATACTATTTAATGGAAAATCAATTTAACCAAAATCAATCTCAGGATCTAATACATGAAATTTAGAGCACAAAAAAAATTTAATCGAGATAGAAGATATAGAAAAGAATTTGATTTCGCCGAATCTATTGTAGCAAGAATGATCTGAATGAGTTTGTACCAATAACTTCTTTCGTTTCCTGACTCAGAATAATGAAATTCTAAAACATTATCATTTTCCTTTATCTATATCTAACTTTATATAGGGGTTGAGAGTTAGTAACAAGAGAGACTTAGCCAACTTAATATAATAATTATGGGTCATTCATCACATTCATATTATTATCTGGCCCATATTAATTATCCACACTAAATTAAGTAATGAAATCTTGCCTAATAAAGAATTGATTAAATTCTTAAAACTCTTTATTTTGTAATATATTTTTATTTCTCAATGAACTCACAACCATAATTAGATATTAAATATATCTAACATATTAATCAAAGAATATGTCGCATGACCGCAAATCGTACATTCTGCATCAAAACTCTGAATTCAGATAGTCGAATATATTATAGCAAATTAGTCCATGATACGCTAGAAGCGTGGTAGGCCACCCGGTTCCAAGGATAAAAACCCTAGAAAAAAAAAGGGAAAAAAAAAGTGACAATTCAAACACTATCGATGCTTCTAAAGAGCCTACAACAAATGACATAGATGAGCAAGTAACCTCATAAGAGATTCAGGTACCTAAAAATTATGAAAATAATAAGATCTCAATCAACTGTCACTTCAAAAAAGAGATGGGACCAAAGTGAAAGTGTTGTCGACAATATATTTACATATATAGTAGTAATTAATATTGCAAAGGAAAGTAAGAACATTAAAGCTAAGTCTGTTAATAAATATTGGCAAATAAATGATTGGTCTAAATAGAAAGATGTAATTTAGGTAGAATTAAAATCATTAGAAAAACGTCAAGTCTTTGGACTCATTGTTTTTACTCTTGAAAATATTAAGCCGGTAGATTATAAATAGGTTTTTGTGAGTAAACGCAACGAGAAAAATAAAATTATGAGATACAAAATAAGACTTGTAGCACAAGAGTTTTCACAAAGATTTGATATTGATTATGAAAAAACATATTTCCCAGTTAGATTTTTAATTTGTCTGGCAAGTTTAGAAAGATTTAATATGTGACTTATGAATATTGTTACAGTTTATTTATATGGATCACTTAATAATGAAATTTATATGAAAGTCCTTGAAGGACTGAAAATGTCTGAAGCATGTAGTTCAAAATTTTGAAAAATGTATTCAATTAAGCTACAAAGATCCTTGTATGGATTAAAACAATATGGACGAATGTGGTATAACCGCCTTAGTAAATATTCTTTGGAGAAAAGATATACTAACAATCCAATTTGTCCATGTATTTTTATTAAGAAAACAAATTCTAGTTTTGCTATGATTGCAATTTATATTGATAATTTAAACATCATTGGAACTTCTGAAAAGTTGACAGAAACAATAACTTATTTAATAAGTAAATTTGAAATGAAAGATGACATGAAATATTTGAGACGAACAAAATGTTTTCTTTGCCCGCAGATCGAGCATTTATCTAGAGAGATTTTTATTCATTAGTTAACTTATATTGAAAAGATATTAAAATATTTTAACATGGATAAATCTAATCCAATGAGTCCTCCCATGATTGTTAGGCATTTGGATGTAAAAAATGACCCTTTTTGTCCTTGAGAAGATAGTGAAGAAATACTTGGTCTATAATTATCATATCTCAGTGCTATTAGAGTATTAAAAAAACCTGCTAATTGTACCAGACCTGATATAGTATTCTCTGTGAGTTTACTAGCAAGCTATAGTTCATCACCTACTCGAAAACACTGGAATTGTGTGAAACAAGTATTCCGTTATATATATGGTACATCATAAATGAGTTTATTTTATCTACAAGACTTGAAGTTTGAATTAATTGGATATGCAGATGCTAGATATTTGTCTGATCCACATAAAACTCGATCACAAACGAGTTACTTGTTTACATATGGTAACACTGCTATATCTTGACAATCTACTAAGCAAACTTTAATTATCATATCATCTAATTATGCTGAAATATTGGTAATTCACGAGACTAGTAGAAAATGCATATAATTGAAATTTATGATCCAACATATCAAAAAAAATATGACACCTCATTTAATAAAGGAAGTCCAACAGTATTATATGAAGATAATGCTTCTTGTATTGCACAACTCAAATGAGGATATATTAAAAGAGATAAAACCAAACACATTTTGCCGAAGTTTTTTTTTCACATATGACCTTTAAAAATAAGGTTTTAGATATTCATCAAATTCGATCAATTGATAATTTGATATATTTGTTTACAAAAACACTTTCTACAATAACATTTGAGAACTTGGTGAATAAAATTAGCATGTGCTAACTAAGAGATCTTTGTTAAAAATCATGTTTTTATGAAATTTTGTTCTATTGGATTTTTCTAGCAAGATTTTTAACAAGGCATTATTATGGCACAATTTTTTACATGAATAACGTACTCTTTTTTTTCTTTCACTAAGGTTTTTCCCATATGGTTTTTCTTAGTAAGATTTTAATAAGGCATATTATATGTAATAAACATCCAAGGGAGAGTATTATGATAATATTAGAATAGTTGAGTAATATTAAATGTCTATCATTATTTCTATAGATAAGTTTTTTATGTAAATAAAACTATATCTCAGGTTCTTTATACAAATAAAACTTTATCTTTATAATATTTCTGCACATATAAATAAGTGTTACAATTAATGAAAATTGTTAACCGCTTCCTTCTTCTACTCTCTTTATTCTTACTTTTTGATTTTTCATTTCATAACATATACAAATTACTTTATATTGACTTAAATCATTTTAAAATAATGGTGAGTCTATAATTTTCAAATTTAAATGTTTAGGCACAGCCAATTCAAATAGACAGTAATTTATTATGCATAGCATCTAGAAATTAATTATTATCGAAGATTTAACTTTAAAAAAAAATGAAAATCTTGTGGCATATATGACCAGTGTAAAGAATGAATTTAAAAATTAGAGATTTTTTTTCTTCCAATAAAATCCAAATAGCTTAGTTTGATATCATCTAAATTAATTAGGTATCCATGAAGATTATGTCAAATCATTATTAACTATTTATATTTACGAATTAGGATTTACAAGGATCAGTTTTGATTTTCATCCTTAATGGCTAATCTTTGTCAAAGATTATGTCAAATCTTTGTTTTGATTTACAAAGATTGATGCACGGCAGAATCTCTCTATTCATGCTATGATAGGCTGCATGTATATAATGCTTTACCCTTTTCTTTTCTTTTTTTTTAATTTAACAAAAATATTATCTGGTTAAAAAATAAAAATCATTCTATGCCGAGAGTAATGTATTAATTACCAAAATAGTTTTATGCCACACTATGCATTATAAATAATTAGAATTTAACATGACAAAGCAGAACTTTACGCCTGACTTATTGATACAAATATCATAAATTCAGTATATATAATTATTCTTAATTAAATTAAAAACTACCATTAGTATTCTTTGCACGTAATAATATCGGCCTAAATTTTAGCTGCCTTAACAGCTAATTAGCATTGTTAATCTGTTAGGTAACCAATTATATTAGAATGAATTCCATCCCACCAATTTGGCAGTTAATAAAAGCAAAAAAAAATAAAATAAATAACTGTACTTTTTTATAGCAAATTAATAACATCACTAATTTACTTAATTTTTTTTTTATAATATGAAGTAGGACTCTACTACTTCAATTATAATAACAGAAATCTATATAAAGAATAGATATTTGAAAAATCGTTTAGGATTCACGGTCGAGATAAGATGATTTAAAAATTATAACTCATAAAATTGGTTTCATTTTAACAAAATATAACCTTCTAATGTTAGTTTTATTTATTTGTACAACTATAAAGCAAAGAAATAAAATCAATTAATTAACATAAACCTAAAAGTAATTAAATTATATATATATATTCATTTTGTTGTTTTCTCTCGAAGAAAATTAAAACAATGAATTGTCATAGTTACATTAGGGTTTTGGGAACCATTTTCTTGTGTCTGTTGTTGCATTTTCCTTCTCAAACGGAGGCAAAAGACAAGAATCCAGTTGAGCTAATAATGGAGGTGTGCAAGCAAACTATTATCAGCAACAAAAAAACATTATGCGTCGAGACATTGAAAGCAAATCCAGAAACAGCAGCAGCAAATGATCATAAGACCCTAGCAACAATTGCACTGGGAATGACCAAAAAGCTATCAACGAAAACAAGTGAGTTATTCAATAACCTGGCGGTCCAGAGTTCGAGCCCGGAAAGCAAGAAATCGATCAAAGAGTGCGAGAAATATTTCGATGAAACTGTTGGAATGTTAAACCTTGGGGGATTAGAAGATGGGACAGCAACATTAGATGTGCATTATGCCTATGATAATGCTCATTATTGTGAAACAGCATTGGCTAATGCCAATGTTAATATTGGCTCAATTCCTCCAGCAATTCAAAATTGGAAGAATAGCTTTGAAGTTGCTTATGCGGCTGCATATGCTGCTGAAAATGATAATTAAGAACTTATTGGGCTCATATGAACTTTAATGATGTATTTCTAGAGCTTGATATAATATTAATTAATGTTAATTGTTGCTAATTATTTTGTTAGTGTATATATATATGGAATATGATTATTTTAAATGGAGAACCACCATGTTTATGATTTTTTTAGGTAAATTGATCTCATCCAAAGGAAAGACTCCCGAAGAAAAATTTCAGTAATATAAACTACTTTAATAGTTTTGAATTTGAACTCTGTATTATTTTAAAACTCATAAATGAGTACTTTATCGCTTTTGATAGCCTACTTAGTACTGGCAAAATTAGTTTCAATATATAATTTTAGTTAAATGGTTTAGAATACATGTTTTCTGACCAAGAAAAATTACAGTAATAAATATGGATTATTGATTTATCAATGTTTCATTTAGCCTTATTAATTAACTATTTGAAAGACACTTGAGCTGGATTATCCTTAAAGACGCTTCAAATATGCAGATCTGGCACTTGTTTATCCGATTGGAAATAAGATAAAATCTAAAATTAATTTGAATTCAAAAAACTTATTTATTGTTAGCTACCGAATTGTATTGAATTTATTTGATTCAATTAGGTTTATTCGGTTTTCGATTTATTCGATTCAGTTATTTTTAAAAACTTTGGTATATTCGGTTCAATTCAGTTGAAAATAATAAAAAAAACCGACTTAAACCGAATCGACCGAACTTTTTTATTCATATATATTTTTTATAAATTTTATAGTAATTAATTATATTTTTTATATGAAATAAAAGAAATTATAGTTTAATAATTAGTTTTGTTATATGATGGTTGATAAAATCATCAACTATGACAATTTATTCTAATTTGTATTAACTAATGTTAATTTTATGGTAATTAATAAAATCATGATAATTGATTTTAATTCATGTTAATTTACAAAATTTTAATTTTAGTTTATGATAATTTATAAAGTTATAGTAATTGATTTTAATTTATATTAATCGATAAAGTTATTATAATTAATTTTAATTTTTTTATAATTTGATAGAATATGGTAATAATTATAATTTATATTAATTAATAAATTAATTTACAAAACCGATTAAACCGAATTAAACTAAATTGAAATATTTTGATTCATTCAGGTTCGGTTTATAATATATTTCAATTCGGTTCGATTTTTTTATATATATATCGATTCAATTCCAGCTTATTGAAATTCAATTCGGTTTAAAACTAAATCAAACCAATGCACACTCCTAAGCTTTATAATATGGATTGACTAAAAAATTCACCTTTTTTTAATAATAGCATAGAATTCATTTATAATAAAGAAATCAATACAAATCTATAATCAAAGATGAAAGTGATATATGCAATAATAATTTCGATTTGATAAACTATTCCGATAACAACAATGACAATAACAATTAAGCATTGATAAAACAGGGAAAAAAATATGATTGCGAAACCATTTTGTTCTCAAACAATTCTAGCTCGATAACTATTGGCATAAACATTTCATTTAGATAGAAAACCGCATCAAAACACCAATATAAAATGTAGCACCTCACAATAGATGAGAACAAACTAAACCTCTGATGATACAAATTTTCATCGTAAGGAAGATAAAACTAAAATTCAATATGAGAATAAAAAAAATAAAAAATATCAGCATAAATCTTAGATCTTTAATGAATTATGACAGATATGATATTATTCTACATAAAAAGAAGAAAAAAGAAGGAGGGCTACTTGAAATTCAAAAATAACCTGATTTGATCGCTAATTCAGATTATATGTAATAATCTAGGATAAAATACAAAATTAGCTCTCCAAAAAATTATTCCAATCTAAAAAAAGAATTTCTCTTAACAGCTATATATGTGTTTCTCGAATTAATTCACACTTGATAATTAAAATTATAGCAATTTCTCTATAGCTTGAGTGATATTTTTTTAAGAAAGGAATTAAACTTGAACAATTTTAGTTAGATAAATTAAGATTTTAGTAAAATAACTCAAATCAGCAGCACAATTCAGCCTCAAGCCTATTAATTAGTTATTTTTAATATTATCTATATATATAGAAAAATCAAGAAAAAATTACACATAATATCATTTTTTTAAATAATAATTATCATAATACATCCAATATATTATATTAACTAAAAGACCTTCTCTGGTTTTGTATTATATAAACATTGTAATTATTTAGTGTTGATGGAACAAATTAATTTTTTGTTTTCTGCGTGTTTTTCAAATATGGTAGTGTTATTTGTAAATGATTCTTAAAATATTTATTGATTCTTTGATTTTAGGAAGTTAATCTACATTTTAAAATAACTGTCATAAAAAAAATTCTTAAGGCTAAGGGATATTACGAGAATATAGATATATTTAGTTTTCTTTATAGGCAATTTTAATTTTATTAAAAAGTAGGAAAATCATCTTAATCAAATATTAAGGTGATGAAAAAACATACTCCTAATCTAAGAAAAAGTGTGAGGTCCTTGTTTCCAGCAGAGCTAAAGCAACAAAGTATAGAGGAAAAATAAAATTGAAGTATTCCAGTGCAATGCATCTTACTCAATGAAGTCAGCCAGAGCATTAGTTACCATATTGTCCTCAGCAATGAAAAAAAATCCAATTCCTTACCAACTTGAAGAGTTTGAACTGCCTGAGAGAAATAATCACATGTGGAGGAACAAAGAAACTTCTTATTATTTTGGGCTATTTCATACTCCGACGGTATCCAAACAGAAGTAGGTTTCTGTTTAGACTTTTGTTTCGCTTTTCCTTTACTGTTAAATTTCCCTCTCAATTATTCGTCAAAAGACTTGAACCTCATCGCATGAGGGGTAGTTGTGCCTGGGTTCTTACACTTTGGGCTTAAGACTGTTTGGTATGGATCTCCAGATGTGCTTGAGCCTTTTCTAGCTTTGGAGAGAAGAGCCCCTGATTGGCTTAAACTAAGAGAATCCATTTCTTGGGTTATAGGGCCTTGTGGAAGTGTCTTCAGCTACAAAAGAAGGCATAGTTGACGTGTCACATGGAAGGGCCACTAAAGGATCTGAATAATGTTTATCTGGGCCTATAAATGTTGGGCTCGAAGGAATAACAGATGGGTCCACTGCGGGCTCATCTGACTTATCACGTTGAACTCCTCAGATTGCAAACAAACTGATGTGCATGCTTCACTGTCCAGGGGAGAAGATAACGAGGATGACTCTGTCGCTGAATCCGGGTTAAGGAGGTTCCGATCTAGTTGCTCCTTTCTCTCCGAAAGTATAGCTAAAGATATGGAATTGTAGCAAGTTGCGCTGACGACGGGATTCTCTTAATGAGAAATTCGAATTTGGGCGATCAAAGGTCCATTTGATTTCTCACAAGGATGGGTCATACCATCATTCTCATAAAGGAAACGATCCTTGATGAGATCTGAACTGTCCAGGAGAGAGTTATTCAAGGCAAGAACCACCGCATAATCTGGAATGGGGATCTATTTATAGAAGTTGTGAGCTGATTGCAATGGCCCCGAAACATTTGCTATAGCTTGCCTTGTTGAAACCGAAGATTGTGAAGGTGATTTGGCAGAGCAATAATCCTTTTCAAAAGGTAACTTTAAATCATTCAAAGATCGTGGACTCTGCAATGCAAGTGGCACGAAATCAGGGGAGTGGGAGATTCCATTTTCAAAATTTAAATTGGTATTTGATTTTGAAAAAGAAGAGATATCACCTGAGAAATCATCTTCATCGGAGGAGGTTGCCGGAGCCGTTGAACTAACTGAATTGCCGCTCAAAGTTGGAACAAAAGGATTCTTGTAATCCGAGCTTCTAGAACCAATGATAGCACGGCAAAAATCCTCCATTAACCACAATTTTGAAAAACATATCCACATGAGCCAGAGAAAGTGATTAGTTAATGGGAGATGAGCGTGTAGTGCTTCCTAAAATCCGGGCAGCATCAAAACGTTATTTATCCATAGTCAAAGGGAGATAAAATCACCAACAAACTTGGCAACCACTTGAATAAATCCAGTGTCCATAAATGAATAGGAATCCCATAACAGCTAATCCAAATAAAATGTCTCATAAGAATAAGTTTAGGATCAAACAACCTCACTTCTGAAAACTAGTGCCCAAGAAGATCATGTTTGAAATCAAAGAAAGCAGTTAGAGTTGTAGAATCAGGAAAAGAAAGTAATACCTTTCAACAGCCCATTGGAGATGCCGTAATGCTATTAGGACCTGCTCGGGTAAGCTTTTCTTGGATGGAGAAAATATCGTTGATGTTGATGAGTGTGCCAATAGCCAAACATTGTAACCAATCATTTGGGCCAAATACGCCCATGTAGCGACTATGAACAGGTTGAGAGACTCTAGAAGCTGGTGCATGGTTTGCCGAAAGACGTTTGTTAAGAGCAGCTTTGACATAGGAACGCCCATCCCTTTTTGCCGAAAGATGCAGGCGGTTGTTGCTCTTTCCTTGGATTTTGTTTGGAATTTTGGTCCGATATAACATTAGATTGAATAGATGTGCTGTAGTAGGAGATTTGTCTAGTGAGTTTGCTTGGGCCAACGGAGACAGCGTTAACATATTGTAAGACAGCGGGACAATCATTGATATTAACGAGCCTTAGGAAATTGAAAGTTTTTCCTCGGCAGTTGAGCCTATTTGGAATGTACACTTCATTCACTATCCAAAATTTTGAGAAGTGACGCCGAAGAGATTCTGCATTACATTGTAAGAGTTAGAATGAGATGAGCAATGAGAGCTAGAAGAAGGATGATATAGGCCAAAGGTGACAATATCATTATGCATGGGCAATTAGGTTGAAGCGGGGTTGATTAGGTTGCTATTAAATACTCTAGATATATTTAGTTAGGAATAATAGTTTATTTTTTATATTGAATGTATTTCAATAATTATGTAAAGAATAAAAAACTCAAAAAATCAATCTCTCTCGTGGCCCAATATAAATCATATGGGTTATCAATTTAAAACTACTGCATTGGGCCCTCATGGCAGTGTTCAAATATCATATAAGTTCAGTACTTCATATATATATCATTGAAATAATAATTAATGGCTTAATCATCAAGCAAGTGATTATCTCATGTCGCTTGAAATCAAGATTTTACTTCTCAGAAACCTCTTCGATGTTTAAGGTTAAGGAAAAAAAAATTGCACAAATATTGAGAATTCCTCTGCTCCGTAAATGCATTATCCATCTTGTAAAATTATTGTCTATAAATAAGATCTACAGAAAAGATAACAACTCAAGGTAGTTGCACTGACTTATAACCATATCATATGTTTGGAAAAAATATTTTAGAAAAAAAAATTATTTATATTTTAGAGGAGAAACATGTAAATATATGTTTTTTCAAGACATAGTTTTGAAAAATTAGTTTATAAAAAATTAGACAATTAAAATAAAAAAATTATTTCCTTTTTCAACACTTAATAACAATTCCAAACACTTCATCAAAAATTGCAAAATTTTGCAATTTAGGGCAGTTTGAATATTTCAATCCCATGGTTAAGGTAAATTTGTTTTGTTCATTTTTTTTTTAACAAAGCAAAGTTCACAACTAATACCCACCCTTAATTTATGTAACAAAAATCAATTATCCAACTAATTAACTAATACGAAGTAAAAACAAACTATTAATCATAAAATTTAGGCTTTCTGTTGTTGCTTTCTCCTATAAATTAAGACTCAAAAACATTATTGAAAGAAATGATAAATATCACTCAAAAAAGAAGAGAAAAAATTCCAGATAAATTTTAGACTTAACCAAAAATTTATGCAATGGATTTCCATTGCTTCCTAATAGTTTTGGCAACAATTTTCTTGTGCTTCTCTTCCCATAATATTTCCTCTAAAGCAGAGGCAACATTTTCAGATTCAACAAACAAGTTATTGATGAAGGTGTGCAAGGAATCTGATGATTATGAATTCTGCATGCAAGTGATGAATTCAAAACCAAAAATATCATCCGCAAAAGGGATTCGGACCGTCGCCAATTATGGCCTAGCCGTCGCAAGAAAACAGTCAAAAATTACGCGTAATTTTTTCAATAGGGCTGCAAATGCAAGCAAGAATCCCGAAGCTGAGAAAGCCCTAAATGAATGTGCATCATATTTTGATCAAACAATAGGGATGTTTAATCTTGATGGATTGGAAGATGGCACAGCAACATTGGATGTGCATTATGCTCTTGATAATTCACAATATTGTGAAAATGCATTGGCTGAAGCCAATGTTGATGATAAATTAATTTCTGCTGTAATTAAGAAGTGGCAGAATCATTTTTCTGTTGCCTATGCAACTGTAGTAGTTATCGAAGGTGATACTTCTTAATCATGGATTAATGGTCCCTAATTAATTGATTAATTAACTTAATAGGTGATGTTCTTATTGTTCTTCACCATTACTGAAATTAATTGAATTTTCTCACACTTTATCAAGCTTAGAATGGCTAAAAGACATGGTTTTAAACTAATATAAATAAATAAATAAAATCTATTAGTATATGGGTTGAGATTATGAATTGGGTGTTTAAGCCCAATAAGCATCTCCTCTTTCAAATGAAAAGGCTACTTAAGCCCAATTTCAGTGCTTAAGCTTCCATTTTATTGTTTATGTTTAAATAAAACTATAACTACACATATTTCATAAATCAAATGATTTTTTTTCAATTGAGTTATGGGAATTTTCTTTGAGTTTAGAATATTGCATAAATATTATCAATCAATAGGTGGCATTATTAATATTCTCACTTATAAAATTTTGGAAAAGTCTTGAGTTTAATATCATCACTATCATCTATCAACATTAGTGTGAATTTATTATTTTTATAATAAATACAAGAAAATGACTATATGATGTGTGATTCATTCTCATTAATCTCCTAATGAACGCAAAATAATGGGCAATTTTTTTTTTTACAATGGAAAAGAGCGATTCGAACCTGAACTCATAGGATTCAATTGACATGCCACTGACACTAACTAAGCCCATGGCGGCAATTGGCAAATATTTAGTTGGCAGAAAAATAATTAGATTTAACATAAAATTATGGAAATCAATTTTGATCAAACCTTCCTTCAATAATGGAGTGATGGTGGCTGCTTCAAATTAAGTTGGTCAAGAACAATTAAGAACCAGCTGGCTAATTAGTCATACGTTTGCAATTAACTGTTTCTAAATTAAAATCATAGAGGGGGTGGTCGAATTTCAAAATGTGAATTAGTATTCATTAATTAATTAACTGTATAGGTCGTTGGACTGAAATTGATGCCTGCATATAAGAAACAGAATTTGGATGCTTCCTGACATTATCAGATGGGACTGCTACTGGATTTTCAACTACCTTTTCAACTTCTTCACCTTCTCATTTATTATTATTATTGAAATAAAAGTTTTTATTACTCAAGACACGATTCTTACCGCTTAACCAATTTCGAGGTGGAAGTCTTGTATATATATAGCTATTTTAAAATTATTTTTTAAAAGTTTTGTTATATCCAATACATTTTAAAGTAATCTAACTAATTTCCACATCATATTTAAAACCAAAAAAAAAACATTCAAGAAATTGAACCAGAAGTTTTAGGCATGGATATAATTGCTTCTATAGGTTTCAACCAGCTATATAGACTTAATTTATGAGGACAAATCCCTACCATTATCAAATAAGACCTAAACATTCAGTTTGGTCCATTCCTTGTGACTATGTAGCTAGGGTCCTAGCCATGCATTATCCAACTAATCTTGCCAAACTTTGGTTCTAGTCATTTCCGTTAGAATGAAATTGAATTACTTCAATCTATTTGTCTTATATCACGTTTACTATACTAAAATAATACAATTTTATGGAAAATAGAATCCTATTTATAGATTGGTATTTTAAAATTTCAGTATTTCTCTTTGATATGTTTATGTAATAAAAATTGAAATTCCATTTTTATGTTCAATATAATTTTATTGAAGATATTTTTAAGAATATAAAATATTTTATTTAGGATTAGTTATCAAAATATACCCAAATTATCGGGTGTTTACCAATTTTAACATGTACTAAAAAATTTTGTAAAAGAATCAAATTTTTGTTTCAAAATAAACTTCCTATGAAAAAAATGGTGGTGTTGTCCCGTGTGGCAGCCGGAATTTAAAAAAAAAAAAACAAAATAAGTCAGTTTAAATTTGTTTACGCATCAACAGATTAGGCTAAATTTTAAATTTTTAAAAAATAAGGATTAAATTGAATTTATAACAGATAAATCTTACTCACGTATGTGAAAACTCCCTCTGCCTTAACTAATCTCATCTTCGATCCGATATTCTGATTCTCAATGCTTCAAACGTTTTGATGTGAAGTTAACAAATCTATTTCTAAAATACAAATCTTGAAATCAATTGTAGGAAACTTCCATTGAGGAAAGAGGTAACTTTCATCGGAAAAAATAAGAGGAGAAAGAAAAAGAACAAGATCTTTTCATTTTATTCCATTAAAAGGACGAACAGAAAATTTTCCATGTAGATGTACATGATTGTGCCTTTGGTCATCAGGATGTATAGCACTAGCAGTGTCTCCATGTTAAAAACTACGAGAAAGGTTAATTTAATATTTGAATAAAATAAGAATAGAAAAATAGAAGAAATATAAAGTATGTGTTTCAAACAGTATTCTTAAAATAAATTTGTCTTATCCACCAACGGTGTTTAAGAAAATTGGCGTTCGTCTCCTAAGATACAACAGATATCAAGTATATGTTAAACGCACAACACTCATTCGCAGCAAACTAATTATATATATTCCCCAACCAGAGAAAGACAATAAGCTCAAAAGAAAAATCTAGAAAACAAACGACAAGGGCATGCCAGATACTTAGTCGTGTCAAACGATACGAGCGTGTCATTGTGTCCTTCAATTTTCAAAATAAAAAAAAATGTAAAAATTGGACTTAGTTAGAACTATAGGATTTGGGCCCGATATTCGTATACGCAGGTCACGTGCATACCCATCGGCCTATTCCGGATCATAAATTTCCACCCCTTACACCTGAACGCACAAAAGAAAATTTTCTATACTACTTTTTTATTCATATAAAAATACATTTTACTATATAAATAAATAAAATTACAATTAAATATATATAATAATTACACTTCAAATAAAAAAGTGATATATAATTTAGAACAAATAAAAATAAAAAGCGAATACATCTTTATCAGGGCATTAATATTTTTAACCAATTGTACAAAAGTGTAATATGATCAACTTTTACCACTAAATCCTATAGTGACTCAATTAATGCCTTGTCCTTATATCCTGTATTAACAAGACATCAACCTAACCCCATTGAATAATATTAGGAGTTACAATATAAAATACAAAAAAGTTATATTTCTTACTTTCGAAAAAAAAAAGATTTGCTTTTTATTTTTATTGGTCTAAAATTATATATTAATTTTTCTAAAGTATAGTTATTATATTTAATTATAATTTTACTTTTATTCATATATTTTATTATTATTATATCTCATTTAGATTAATACAAATTTATTTTTTTAATTATTATTTTAAATTAGTTCTGAAATTTATTAGCATTTATAAAAATATTTTGGAGTATTAATTTGAATTGTTTTTTCCAAAAAATATTAAGTAAAAATTATTAATTTAACTAATTTTATTAATATACGCATATAAAAACTAAGCTTATTTTTTCGAGATGTAGAGAATATATCTTTTTATTTTTTTATTAATTTTTAACTGACACTTTAAAGAAAATTTAAATATTTTTATATAATTAAAGAGATTTAAATTTCATTTTCCAATTTTCCTCTTGTATTATCTAGAATTCAAAAGTTATTTATTGTTGATTGAGATTATATTTTTTCATTATTTTTCTTTTGTAATAATTTTGAATTTTTCAATCTAAGGACTATTTATTTTGTACGAAATTTAAAGCTAATAAATAACTTTTTAATTTTAGTAAAATTTTTAAAAATGATAGTTAAAATGAAATAGAAAGAGTAATATTTTATTAAAAAAATAAGAAATGCACATTTTTTTAATTAAAAATGTATAGTGAGAAGTATATGAAAAAATATTGATAGCACTCCTTTAACATTAGATTTAAAAAAAAAAATTGGATAAATTATATTATCTATAAACGAAATCAATATTTTTTAAGAAATTTATTGAAAGCAAACTTAATTTCCTCTAATTATTGTCAATTTAATCCATTCGTCAAGCAGGATGGGTTCCACTTTACCCGTTAACTTTTCATGTAAAAATCAGGTGTTTTGTTTCTGTCAACCAAAAAATATATATTTACAAATTCATTTTCAAAATAAATGTATATATTATTTAAATATTACTGAAATTTTTCAGTTTGGAAAAAAATTTAAGATAAATACTTAATTTTGCACTTTTTTTTCCCAAAAACACCCAAAGGAGGTAAACAACCACTATACACAAATTCATTATTATCATTATTATTATTATTATCGATCGATTTCAGAAAAGTCTATAAATTCTAATTAATTCGACTCAAATTATCCAAGCTTTTCTCATAATCAATATTTGAATTCGAAATCTTGTTCAAGAAAAAAAAAATATCAAATTACATCAATCAAACATGCATTAAAACATTATTAACCTTTTTAATTGGCTTAAGAAAAATATTACTCTTTTGAATTCGGCATAATGTACAAATAATATTATATATTATTCTTTGCTGGTCTCAATGGCGACAGACCTCGCGATGCTGGAGTTCAAGTCAGATGAGCTCATAGCTACCTCCTTAGCTTCCAAAAAACTACTGAATCCTATTTGCTTAATGGACCTAACAGCTCTTGCCTACTAGATATGGATAAATGTAAAATTTTTGTAGATATCTTTTTTTTTTTTTTTGTTCAAGATCCGGTACAGGTGGAGCACGTGTTGTTATTTTGGATGTTTGCAATAGTTTTCTGATGCTAGAATGGTCTCTCTTGGGAGATGCTTATCTGTTCTTCCTGCTGAAACTTTAGCAGTGCATAAAAGTCTAAACTTGGCAATGCAGTTGAAATTATCAAATTTATATATACTATCTGATTGCTTAGATATGGTTAATATTTTCTCGAATCAGCGTCTTTCTTTCTTTTTTAATGGGTACTATTGTAGAAAATTGTAATGTGTTAAATGAATCAAATGGGGATTACTGTCTCTTTTTACTTTATTGGTAAAAATTGCAATTCTGCTGCACATTGTGCCGCTGCCATGGCTAGATATTATAGAGAATCAGCCTTTTGATTAGATTGTTCACGCTTTGAATTAATTAAGTGATTTCTATTCTAATTTAATAAAAAGAAAAAAAGTAATTAGGAAGAGATATATCTCAAAATAATAATAAGTGGCTCTATTTCATTTTTTTTTTTTTTTTTTGATCCATTATTTCATCACACTTTGCTTGTTAGTAGTTAGTACCCAAAAGATCAATGGTAACAAAGCTGTACACATCTACTCCACTTTCGCACGTTTCCCCATTCCCTATCTGCTGTCTTATTTATTACCTCACTTTCCCTCGTACACTGTGCCACACGTGGCATTACATGGGTCCCACCATACTCTTTTGACCTAATCCTTCCTCAGGTTTAAAAAGAAAACGAATCCCCGTCTGACGTGTAATTACTATATAGAAAAATAAAAAAAAAATTCTATTTAACCCCTTAATATATTACACAATTAAAATTTAAAAATTATATTATTTATTTTTTATTTAATTTTATTAAATTATATAATTTTTTTGTTAAAATTTAAAATATTTACCGTTAATTAAAAAAATATTATATTTTATTAAAAAATTAGTACAATTTGTGATATTTAAAAAAGTATTAGTATAATATATCAAATTTAGATCATGTATAAATTTTACATCAAAATGGTATAGTTATAGTAAATTTATCTCTAACCTATAACACCTTTTTTACACTACAATTTTATTTATTTATTTTTATATTATTTTTTTATTATTTTGATACAATTTAACTAATTTACAAAATAAATTCTAATTTTTTTCTTTTTAACATAATCATCTAATAACTATTTATTTTTATTTATTAATATTTAAAAATAAAAATTAATTTTAATATCATTATATCATTTTTATTTAAATTACATTAAATAATAATAATACAAAATTACATTGAAAATTACACTATATCCTTATATCGGATTTTATGATAAATTGATAAGCACAATTAAGTTTGTTAATTAATTTTTATGTAATTTATTAATTATGATATTAATTATATTAATTACATAAAAATTACAACTTAAATATATAATAATATTAATTAAAAATAAATCTATTGATTAAAAATTAAGCAAATTTTAATTGAATAGATCAAAATTTATATTTATTTGTTTGGCATGTAATTAATTTAATTACTTTCATATTTCTCACTAATCCCTTTACACACGTGTGCCTCGTGTTTTTCCATCCTCCCTCATTTTTCTCATTTTCTTCTTTCTCTTGCGTCTTCTTCTTTCTTCACCTTCTTCCCTCCTTTCATTTTTTCTTTTTTTTCCTTCACCTTCTTCCCTCATCTTCTTCTCAAAAAATGAAATATACATAAAATATGAGGTTTCTTGCAATTTCACAATTTTTTTAAGAAACAACTATAGTCATGCAAAATCTGGCATTCTACTGTTGATAACGCCAATATCTGCCATTTTAATGGTCGATTAGAGTTCCATATGCCTCCATCATTTTTATCTTTTCCATATTTTTACGTTATTTTAGAGATGGTTTTATAAATAATATTAGTACAATTGGTCAAATTTTAAGAGATAAATATTAATTTTATCTCTATCATTTCACCAAAATATAATGTATTTCTAATAAAAAATCTTTTGGAAGGCAAGAGGAATATCAGAATAATATATAAAATTTATGAGGTTAACAGTAATTTTTCCAAAAAAATAAAGAGATTCTTAAATAAGCTCAGATTAATTTAATTACACATTGATAAATTTATATATTATATATCATTGTATAATTAAATTAATTTGTAACAAATTGAATATACTAAAAATTTCTCAAAAATAAAATAACCCAAAGTAACATGAATTCCAAAAGTATTTATAATTTACCAGTTAATTTATTTATATTCTTTAATATATTAATATAGATATAATAAAATGATATAAAATATATTGGACAGTATAGTATTACTCGCACAATGAAATTCTAAACTTGCTTACAGGCTGCTATTCAAAAAATAGAAAAGAACACTTGGGCTTTTGCAACAATACAACAAATGTATTGTTATGTATTGATATAAGTAAATTTTTTAGTTATAACAGTATATTGATTAACCTGCTCAATAGATTATAGATCATTTAATTTAGTGATTAGAATTAAAAATAAATAATTCAATAATTATAAATATTATTGTGCATCAATATACCAGATGCGTTTTAAAAAAACTCTAAAAGATATTCGGGTTTCAGAAATCAACACAAATAATTAATTAATTTAGGTTAATTTTATTTTTACCTTATTAATGTGGAAAATAAAATCAATTAAATAATTGAAAAGTCAACTCATATTAATGTGATTGAATTTATTGTTAATACTCATAATTCTATCAATACTCTTTTATATATTTTTCATTGTATGCTTTTAATATAAAAAAAGAAATTTATTTTAATTATAAAATATTATTAATTTTTTATTACTATATAAAAAATAATTTTTTTTATTAGAAGTGTATTAACCAAATAAAATACTCATTTTTTTTTTTGGTAAGGATATTAAATTATTTTTTATTACACTTTTTAGCTACAATTTTCATGATTGGTCGACATGGGCATTGGAAGTCTAGGAGGGGAAAGCAATAGAAGCCGATGCAAATTAATACCAAGTGTAAAAGTTTTTGTTTGCTAATGCTTATGAGGAATGAAAACAACATGTAAGATATGGTCAAAGGGCGTGGGTCTATTTGTGTGACCCAAACAGAAAGAAGGGTTTCCCTTTCTTTTTTTCCATTTTTAATTTGGTATTTGTATCAGTCCAAGTCTAAAGGGTGTGCGTCGAATAGAATATCGAAGGAAAATAAAGTATTCTCTCAAAAGTTTTAAACTAGTTACATATCTAGAATTCGAATTCAAAATGTATAATTAAATTAGAAAAATTTGTTGTTACCTCATTGGCAAGGAAGGTCAGACAATGGAGGTGGTTGGATTGCCAATAATGAACAGATTTTAGTATGTGGACGGTTCCGACAACAGAAATACAATACCAGAATATATATCGCATTGCCAATGTCCTGCTGAATTTGTATTTTGTTTGGAGCCAAAGCCAATGAATCTGATTCTAATAAATGTGCTAATTAAACATAATTTCAATAAAAAAAAATACATAAAACCAATAAATTATTCAATTATCATTATTTTTTTTATCAATGTCTTTAAGAATAATTAATGATTTTTTTTTTATCAGGTATACATATTGTAAGGAAAATGATGGAATTGGAATTCGGATTGCTTAAAATTAAAATGAAAGAAAAAATTATTTTATCAATGAAATGAAATGAAATCTTATAATATAATATTGAAAGTGTTACGAAAATGGCAAAGACAAATACTTTCAAAAAATCTTAGAACAAGTTGACATGTAAAAGATAATTAAGAAAATTGAAATGATAAACTTTTTCTACGATATTTATCGGGATTTTGATATTATTAGTATCCTTTCGTAATAGAAGTCAAGTCGAGCTTTTTCAATAGGAATATTGTAGAAAAAAGAGTTTTAGACCTAACTCACTTGTACTGAGTATTTAAATCTTATAATTAGTCAATATGAAATAATTTTAATGCACATATATACAGAGATCATGAAATTTACAGAACTAGTATCTGCAAATGATTTATATATATATTGAAAATAAATTATAATATAATTTTCTCAAGGAAGTGGATAAATTTCTATAGTACTACTCTCTTGGACAGTTTTCTATATTCCAATCATAGATAATTACAGAAAATTTAAGCATTGAAGAGGTTTATTCTCACATGCAACTCCCTTTCGCTTCTTTGAAATCAAATATGGCGGGTTTGTGTCCTACTCAACACCCACAGATTAGACTTCTAAAACAATAGCATAGGTCATAATGGTAAATTACTCTTTAGGATTAAGATTAACTCAAGATTAGGATGATTAAATAATTAATCTCATCCTTAATTAAAATATTATTGAAGATTAATGCAAACCTCACACAGCTCCTTCTATCCAGTTAACATCAAATCTTTGAGGACGACATATATTCTTATAAAATTGCTTAATGTTCTGTTCTCTTCTGTTCTTTGTTTTAACTTTATGCTATGATTTGATGTTAAAGAAAACAAAACAACGCTCAAGACACTGTATCCCAGTGCCTTAACAAGTAATTATCCTCCTTCCAGACTCCGTAAATAAAAATAAACAACAATTTAAGTCAGCAAAAACAAAATCTGTATGCTACAAAAACAGGAAAAGTCTTTTAAATTCTCAGATTGAAAAAAGTAAAAATTTATTAAAAAATGTGGAATCAATTTTAACTCGTAGAGGAAGGATAGTGGCTAGAATCTGACCACGGGGGCACCGGAAAATCAGAACCGGTTGGCGGGTTCTGATTTTGCGGTGGCCGGAAATAACCCAATTGTTGACCAGCCAGATGCAGAGGAAATGAAGCAGAGGATGAAGATGAACCAGAAGATGCAGCAAGTAAAGGATTTGCAGAAGTTGATGAAGATAACGAAGAAGACAATGAAACATTTGATTGTAGAGAAGCCAATTGCTGATTATAAAACATCTGCTCTAACATGCTGGAGGGTTGAAATCCGCCGTGAAATTCTCCCGTACTCTGTAAAAGCTGCGAGTACTCCCAGTAATCTCGCACCGAATCAGCCTGAGACCGAAAGAATGGAGGCGGCGGAGGTGGGGCCTGCGCCGCTGCAGATGAAATTGAATGTAGCTCAGACGACGGTGGTTGACGAGTAATCATAACCGGAACATTTTGCATCGGGGGTGGTAATGTTCCGACATTTTCGGGGAAGTTAAGTTTAGCTCTGTTTCCTCGGAATCTTAAAGCAGCTTCATCATAAGCACGTGCAGCGGCCTCCGCTGTGTCGAATGTACCAAGCCAAACTCTTGCTGCTTTATGCGGGTCACGTATCTCAGCTGCCCATTTTCCCCATGGTCTTTGCCTAACTCCTCTGTATCTTCTTCTCCGCTCGCCGGTTTCTTCTGGTGACGGTGCACTAGCGATGGTGCTGGTGGCGGTGTTTGGGGTCGAGACTATGACTGAAGCAGCGGTTCCTTCGTCTGTCACTGTAATAAAATTAATTAAAAAATAAGTTTATTTATTTATTTATTTATTTTTGGAATTATATGAAATATATTTTGCTTCAAGCTAAGAAATTGAGGTGATAAGAAGCTAAAATTCGGTAGAAAGGGCGGTGATAATTCACTGTTCCATTGATCATTTCGAGATAAGACTGCAATCTATGAGTTCATAAAGCTGACAAATTTTGGCTTTTGATTTTTAATGGAGATGCAATTCAATTTTGTTTTGTGCATCAAGTTAAATTAATACATGCAATATTAGATAAGTAAAAACAAAAGGGTTTTCTTTTTTTTGAAAAAAAAAATGGAGATTTTATGAGAAAATAATCCCAGAGTTTTGTTAACCAAAAGAAATTTTGTAGGGATTAATGAGCAGTGACACATGATTAATTTATTGAAAAGAATTAAATCAAATTAGAGAAAGCAGAGAATTTAATGGAAACATAATTACCGGTTGTTGCACCAGAAGAGGATGAATCTCCTTGAGAACTTCTAAAATCACCAAAGGCTCTATAAAATCTAGGTTCAATCAATTGAGCTGAAGCTTCTTCTTCACGAACTCGTTTTTGACCAATCCAAAACCCAGAACCAGAAGTAGAGGAATAAGCAGACAAAGGAGGGGAAGGAGAAGATGAATAAACAACAGGTGATGATGCTGTTGCACCTCCTGAACCGCTAGCAGCAGCAGCCGCATAACCCCAGTCATCAGCAGCAGCAGGAGCAGCTCTTTGGCCTGAAACCACTTGTGTAAGTGCTGATACCATTGCAGACATCTCCCTTGTAGTTCCATAACCAGGAAACATAGTCTGAGATTGAATCAGAGCTTGCGTAGTTTCTTGATTATCATGTTCGCCGCCGCTATCTGAAGTAGCTGCAGCTGGGTGTCTGATATATTCGCCTGATCCTCTCTGATTCGCCACCTTCAACTTCACAAGCACATGTAAACTTGCAAAGATTTTTAAGTTTGCAATAATAAATCAAACTCAAGGCGTTCTCTTTCTCAAATTTTCTTCTTATTTTTTCAAGTTATGAAGAAGGAGAGATGGGATTTTTATGTATCTGGTTAAGAATTCAAAATTTTGTTTCTCCAGCCGCAATCTAAATAGTGCAGACTCATTCTTCGCCTGGGATCAAAAAACGTACCGCACCGATGTATATGACAGATATATGGGGGAAAAAAAGTTATTAAATGGGTTAGTTTCTTTTTCAAAAAAATTTAATGGGTTATTCTATTATTATTATTGTGAAAGAAATTGAACTGCGTTCACACTACAAATTCTCGACATTCCTCCTGTCGGTGAATTTTAGATCAGAAAGAGTTTAGTTTAGAATTTTTTTCTTCGCATTCAATTTTGATGGAGCGCTTTTTTTAAAAAAAAAAAAATTGACTGATTAAATAAATAATTTTTTTAAAAATAAATTTAAAAAAATAATACATAAAAATTAAAAAAAAACGATCAATTAAATAAAAAAAATTTAAAATATGCTTTTATGATACGAGCAGTAAATTCCAAACACTTTGCCAAGAAATTTTTTTGGGCTTGATGAAAAACAAGGATCATTAAGCCCATGATTAGTGAAATGGGCTATGACAAATTACAGTACTAAAAATAAAGTTAGAGTGATAAATAAATGTACATAGTTATTATGTATAAATGACTGCTTTTTCTTTGGTTCTAATCATTTAATATCTTAAAATTAAGAGATTATATATTAAATTTGATTGGCACAGGAAATGCTCATAAAAAGTGATTTGCTTCATCTCTAAGTTTTAAAAATATTTCATATTTAAGGTTAAATTTAATAGTTCTGGTCAAGAGATAAAATATATTTCTATCTTATCCGAAGAGCATATAATTATTTTTTCTATTTTTTAATTAATATGATGTTCCTTTTTTACTTGACTTTGTTTTTATGTGTATTCTTGGGTAAATTAACAATCAAGGAATTATGTTAATTGTGGACAATTTGCACACTACTTAGAATAGCTCAATTGTTCCGAAGGAAAAAAAAAAAGAGGGTAGCTCAATTGGATATTTCTCCATGCTAACAATACTAAATAAATTAATTAATAAATAAAATTGCTACGTAATTGGAGGACTTTTGTTTACTTTTCCCATTATTGATTATTGAACCCCATAATTTGACATATAAGATATTTTTAACCTGTAATAACTCAATATTTAAAGTATTATTTATAATATAAAATTACTTAAATTTTAATTTTGTAATATAAAAATACATATCGTCTAAATTTATTAAACAGTTCAATGGAATGCTAATGTCGATTTTTCATATCAGTAAAAAATTTTCACATGTACAAAATGGATTCTATAAAAAATTTTCTCATTTTAACATAATATTTTATTATATTTGGTTTGAGAAAAATTGAGAAAAAGTACGAGAAAATGATGAGAAATGTGAACAATAGAATCCATTTTATACATACAGTATTTACACAGAACTTTTTTGTTGATATGTAAATTTCACATCAGTATTATGTTAAATAGTTTAATAAATTTTTACAGCAGATACTTTTTATATTATGAAACTAAAATTTAAGAGATTTTCTATTATAAATAATAATTTAAGTACTGAATTGTTACGATTTATATTATTAGAGTATCGTTGGAGTAATTTACCCTTTAAATCATAAGGAAAATGCATTCTTTTTTTTCTTTTTAAATTTCATTATTTATAATTTAATTTAGTTATCATTTGTTAGCCGTTAATATTTGAAATTTTCACTATGACTTTCAATTTTAGATTTTATTTAATGTACTGGCTAATTTATTGTACGAAAGAATATTTCTTTCCTTTTGGTGTAATTCATTATGCTTTTAAATTAGAATGCCTGAAAATGGAATCATTTTATTTCAATGAACAACGCAAGCTTCGGTCATTTACAGGAGGCAAAAGGGCATACCGTTGCCATTAATTGAATTATTATTATTATTTTACTATCCATTAATCTGAAATCACACTAAATATAATTATTAAGAAGATAAAACATTCACTTCTAAATTTTAAATGTAATTCATATTCAACTTTCGAATCTAACATCTATGATCGAAGAATAAAAGACTTCTAAGTTCAATTCTTATATTTTACCTGTGAGGATATAATTATTATTCCTTTAGCAATTCTTTATATATTTTATTTCGATTTTTTTATTGGGCAAATTACATACCATATTTATGGTCAAAACACGTCTCTAATATGACGTTGGCCATGTGATAAGAACCAATGCTATGGAAACATTTAAATAGGAACAAAAATAAAGAAATGGAATCATTCAATTCAAGGTTAATATGCTTCAATTTTGGTCAAATCAAAATCATTAACTTAATAAAATTGCGTAATCAAAATGATAGTAACCTAATCAGGGCAATTAACTTAAGTTTGGGTGAACTAACAAACAATGTTTCAACTTGCAACGCAACCCAGTTGCGCAATTTGGCTAAAATTTGGTTCTAGCTATTCAACAAGTGGGTTTGTTTGTTTTTGGCTTTTTTTTTTTTTTGGGACGTAACCGGGTTTGTTTGTAACTCAAGTTGGTTTCATTTTCCCAATTACGGTGGAAATTGTCTTTATGTAAAAAATAATAACTAGAGATTGTAAAGAACCCATTTTTGATAATTTATTTTATTTCTTTTTTTTTTTAGTGAAAATAACACAGATTTATTCTTGAACCGATCAAGTTAATGTCAACTCGGACCACGGTCAACTCTTAACTCCACACGTGGGCTTTTAGTAGGTACAGCTATGAAGGAATGTGATGTGATGGGTAGGCCCGGCGGTGGCGGGAGTGGGGATGATACCCATTCCCATCCCCATCTCCACTGTAGTGGAGAATTCCTGTTTTAATCTCCGTTATATTAACATGAACAAATTTGTTTCCATCTCCGTTCCGTAGAAATCTTCCATTTCTATCGAATTTGTTTCCACCTCCATGCTCTAAAATATTTAGATTGTTTTAAGTAGAAGTGTAATCCAGTTGAGTCGATATACTATTATATTCAAGCCGTGGCAGATCTAAAAATTTTATATAATAGTACACATACAATACAAAAATAACGGAAAAAAAATCTTTAATAGTATTCATGGATAAAGGAAAATAATTCATAATTACATTATTATTAAGAACATCTTTAGTAGTGTTTTTTATTCTTAATGCTTTTTTAAATATATTGAATAAATTTTTTTATAACTCCAATAAATTTTTTATATTTTTACTTTTTATTTTATTTTATCTCGTATAAATTAAAAATTATTAAAAGAAAAAGGTAATAATTTTTATTATAAGTAAAGAAAAAGTATTTTTAAAAAAATATACTAATAAGTTTACAAAAAAACACACACTAATAAAAAGATAGAATATTTATAAAAGTCTATTAATTACAATTAAAATAAAATATAAAGTTTAACTCTTTAAATATAAACAGCTAAACTCACTATTTACTGTATAATTTAAAGATAAAGAGTGTTTTTATTACATAGATATTTAAAATAAAAATTTTGAATTTAATTAGTTTATCGAAGATGCTCTAATATTATAATATATATCATTTTCAATATATGTCCTTAATTAATAATTATTTAACTATTAATCATTCATTTTGTTGGGATCCACTTATTAAAAATAATGGAATTCATTTAAATATAATCTAACTACAATAATAGTTTTCGGAAAAATTATGGGGTTCATTGACCCAACAAATTTGTACATAGATCTTCGATTCAATTAAAAAACTCAAACCTCTAACTTGATCGAACTTTTTTTAGTTGTTTGAAATTCAACTCAAAAAATATTTGAACTCGACTTGATAAAATTTGAATTAATTAAAAAATATAATAGACGATGTATTTAGTTTGACTCGAAATGACTTCATGTTAACTTGATTCGAAAAAGTTTGCATACATTTAAATACTAAAGTAATAAAAGTAATTTAATAAATAATAAAAAATAATAATTATTTGATTAAGTTTGAATTTTACGAATCATGTACTGTGATATTCGAACTCGATATGATAAACTATATTCGAAATATTTAAGCTGTAATTCGACTTGATTAACTTTGAATTGAATTCAAATATTTTACAAGTCAAGCTAGAACAGCTCATAAATAATTTGATTCTTTTATATCTCTAACTTTACTTAAAATTTGTATCTTTTTTCGCCTTCTATTATTAATTACGTTATTTTTATTAATTAAGATGATAGTCTTATAAATTTAATATTAATCTTGTATTATATAATTAGTGTATATTTCTAAAAGGGGTTGTATTCAAGTAGTTTACTATGTATTTTCAAAAAAAAAAGTAGATTTACTTTGTAATTGTATGTATACCGACTATGAATTAATTAATAAAATTGAGATCTCTTAATTCTATAAAAATTTCAACAGTTTTTACTTCAACTTTTGAATAAAATTGAAAAAGATTTGTAAAATTTTTTATTTCATTTTTCTCCCTTTCTTGTTTTAATCTTTTTATTCATTTTTTATTTGTTATTTTGCATTAAAAAAAAAAAGAAGTTGCTACAATTTAAACGTGATAAGTTTCATTTTCAATTAATTAATTATAGAAATCATACTATATTTGCGGCACCGTTTCTCTATTTATTTTATTTTATTTTTCCCTATGTCGGCTGGTTCATTTGATTGAATATTTATCGTGACACGTGGCGATTTGTCTTGTTAGAATATATACGTGGAACCCTACTTTGAGTTTCCCACATGTTTTTAATTGCTTAATCACGCCTCAACATAATTTAATTATTGTTTGAGTCTTGGAGTTTACGATTCCTTCCGTTAATTTCCTTTTTTTTTTTTTTTTGAAAACTCCATTGTTTTCCTGAGTAGTTTGTATTTTTTTTTTATTTAAATCCGGACGTAGAATGTTATAAAATTAAAATAGTTATTAATTTATATAATAATTAATTATTATCTTGACATATAAAAAAAATTTGTATATGAAGTTTAGATAAATATTTATTGGGGAAACTTAAATTACATATAGTTAAAATATTCCATTGAAATAAATTAGTTTGTAGTATCATTTTATACTATAAAAATTAATATATTTTAATTATAATTAACGAATAATAATAATTAGTATAATAATTCGAGTGATATACAATCTGGAAAAGAATTTGTTTGGTAGGAGATTGAATGACCAAAATCAGGGCAGATTCAAAGTTCAGATTATTCGTAAGAAGACGACAAAAGTATAAGATGTGACCACTTTAATTTGATCGATAAGCCCAAAACATGGATACATGCCAATCCCACAAAGGAACTTAAACTTTTTTTAATTTTTCTTGAAAAAAATATGCTCTTTATTTTATTTTCCATAATAATAAGATTAAAAAAAAAAAAGTTGGAATCCCACTCACTATCTCATGGATTGCAATTTGTTAGTTAATTTTTTGGATGCTTATTATATAGTACAAGCAAGTGGGGTTTTATGGTCTCCTTTGAAATCGAACCTTAATTGAAATTTGATTTATTTTTTTCAATTTGCAATTCCCAATTTTGAGCATAAGAGAGGCCCTTCTTTTTCAATTTAATGATTGATATGGTGAACTTATAGCTAAGCATATAGTATCAATTTATTCAATTATATATATATATATATAGTGATAAACTTTATAATATATGGTTATGAAGTTGAACATCTCTTCATAACCTAGTAGTCCCTGTAACAAAATTGCAATATTAGATTTGCTCTCCTAGCAGTTGAAAACTTTAAAAAATTTTCAACCAATTCATATTCGAATTCCACAAATTTCTATTCCCAATTCATAATTGATAAAAAAAGAATGTGAACATTATCCACTTATAAAGTTTATCCATATCATAATCTCAATTTACTTGTTCATAAGTTTTGAATTTATTAATATGGCCAAATTGAGAAAAAGATAACTGATAACAACTCTTCTAATTTTTTATTTTCTTATTTCTTAAATGATATATATTTATATGTTGGATTATTTCGTATTGGTCGGCTATAACTATTAATTATCATTTAAAATGATTTCGACGATTAGTACTCTTCATTTAAATCAACTTTTAGATGAATTAGATTTAAAACTCATATATTTACGAATTTTATATGATAATATTAGAACATCTGTAACTAGTCTGCCAGTGATATCCTCAGACTTTAGGTGAGTTTTCACTATATTTTATCAGGATAGCAGGTCCAGGTTTCAGGGGAGATGTTGAATTTCCAAAAAAGTCCAAGTTTCATTTTACTTATTAAATTTTACATCGTAATTATTGGCCATCAAAGAACCGAATTATTAAGAAGCTGCTAGCCATCAAAGAATTGACTTAAAATTGATTCAAAGACTTGCGAACTTGTCCTGATTATAAGTTTTTCATGGTAATTGTCGTTTTGACGAACTAGCTGGGCCGAATGCAAACAAAACGACCAAGCAATTGCATGCGAAGTAATTTCCTATGATATAAAAGCTTTTGCTACAATACAATACAACTAGTGTATCAATCAATATAAGTTCTTATCTATTATCATAGGCAATTTGTTAACCTACTGTCTAAGTCAATATTTTTACCGTCCAAACAAAATATATTCATTTTTCTTTTTTAACCGTCCGAAATTATAGATTATTTTTTTTTTTAAATTGTAGTAATTTTATTTTACAAATATACCCTTATTTATATATGACATTATTAAATATATTTAAATATTTATTTATTTTTTTCAATTCTTACTTTAAAAAATTTTTAAAATTGATTGACATTTATATAAATATTAATTTGAATATTGAATTAAAAAGATCAAATAGTTATTATATCAAAATAATAATAAATAGAAAATATTTTTAAAACATGAAGCAAAAATTATTAAAATAAATAAATAAACTAATTTTCTTAATATTTGTAAGAATAATAATATACACATAAAATGGGAGCCACCGAAATTCATTATTATCATATTCCATTTTCTCACCCCCTAGGGATTGGTTGCTCAAAATTAATTGTTGCTAGTCTACATTTTCTTCCTCTTCCGTCAACTGATTCTCTCTCAATCTTTTTTTTTTTTTTCCATAAGATGAAATTATTTTCGGACTTATACTATATAAATGCTATTGTTTTTATTAATAAATGATATAATAATAACAATATCAGTTTTAATTACCCATGATTATATGAAGCCAAATCTTGAATGCCTACTAATAACTCTATACTGATAAGAATTGAAATCTACTCCCTGTGTCACTAAACGGATTATTGTAGTATAAATTTTAATCTTTTAAATCAATTTTTATAAAAATAAAAAGTAAGATATTTAAAAGAGTTCAAAAATTGTTAAAAAATGAATTAATTAATATCACAATTTTGACATAAATATTAAAAAAATGGAAATTATCATAAAATAGAGAAGTTCGGGTTAAAAGTATGAATTCATTGTCATCACTAAAAAAATGTCAAAATAGCTACCACAAATGAGTGGTCGCTATTTTAGCTACTACAAAATGACCACACAATAACAAAAAAAAAATATAAAAGAATAAAAAAAAAAATTAATAGCTACCATACAGCTACCATTTAATGACAAAAAAGTGATCGCTAATAACTACCATATTTTTGTGGTAGCTAAATATATAAACTTTAATATTAATATTAATATTTCTAAAAAATTATTTTTAAATATTAAATAATTATATATATTTACTAATTAATAGAAATAAAAATTATCTATATTTATATAAGTATTATTTTTACAATTTAATTAATTACTAAATTAGAAATAAAAAAATATAGTGTTATAAAATAAATTATCTATATTATAATAATAGCCCAAATAATATATATATTAAATAAACTAAATATAAATTAGACTAATTTGAAGTATATACTAATATTAGTTAAATGAATTAATTAATTAGTTAATTAATATATATTAGGGGTGAGAAATGAGTAGATTAGATTGGATATAGATTGGATACCCTCCCATTTAATAGTAATCCATCAATTTATCAATATATGTAAAATTTATCCGGAATTTGAATTTTATTTCATCAATTTGGGAGTGTAGATGAAAGAATTTTGACATAAAATTTTACACACAAACTTGTATTAACATGTTTTACATTTAGATAAACTCGGTTCACAACTCTTTCATTAAACCAAAAATTATAAATTTACAATTTTGTCCCACTTATATGTATCACAAATCCGATCACTGACAACAATTATGGTAGGTATTATATAAGTATTATATTTAAATTTAATTAATTAATAAAAATTAATTAAAATTTAATGTTATAAATTAATTATTTATGTTTTAATAACAGCTCAAACAATATTTATATTAATTAAATTAAATATAAATAAGACTAATTTGAAGTAAATACTTAAATTAGTTAAATTAGCTAATCAATATATATTAGGGGTGGAAAATAGGTAGATTAGGGTGGATACTCATTAACCCACCAATTTACCTATATATTTAAAATTTATCCGGTACTTAGATTTTATTTCATCAATTTGAAACTATAGTAGAAAGACTTTTGATATAAAATTTTACTCACAGACTTGTATTAACATACTATATATTTTGGTATGTTCAGTTCACAACTCACTCATTGGATCAAAAATTTTAAATTTATGATTTTGCTTTCGTATCAGTTTCAATCAATAACTTAGTATCACAAATTCGATCACAGTATATTCAATTTTCGATGATCTTAACTTTTATTTGAGTTCAAATCATGTGCATCTTTTAGTGTGCCAAATAAAAAAATGTGTAATTATCTTTGCAAAAAAATTATATCGAAAACTTCAAAAAAATTTTAACAGTATAAATAATAAAATTTTTCAATAAAAATGGTAGTAAATATATATTACCAACAAAATTAATTATTTATTACACTTATAAATAATTAAATATAATAAATTATTGGAATTTATTATTATTATTTTAATTGGAAGTATATTTATATATAATTATTAATGATTATTACTAAATAAATAATATAATTTAAATTAATTAAAAGTATTATTATAATATTATATAGAAATATAATTTTATATTAGAGAAAAATTAATAAAAAGTAAATTTGACTAATTTTAGCTATCACAATTGCTGTGGTAGCTAAATATAAATATTTAATTTTTAATAATAATATTTCTAAAAAAATATTTTTAAATTTTAAATAAATATATATCTACTAATTAATAGAAATAAAAAATACCTATATTTATATTCATATTATTTTTATAATTTAATTAATTACTAAATTAGAATTAAGAAATATAGTGTTACAAAATAAATTATCTATGTTAATTATAATAACAGTCCGAATAATATATATTAATTAAATTAAATATAAATTAGACTAATTTAAAGTATATACTTATAATTAGTTAAATGAGTTAATTAATATATATCAGGGGTGACAAATGGGTAGATTATTGTGGATATGGGTTGGATACACATTCTCATTTAATCGTTATCCACCAGTTTATCCATATATCTAAAACTTTTTCGGGATCCAGATCTTATTTCATCAATTTGAGAGTGTAGGCGGAAGAATTTTGATATAAAATTTTACTTAAAAACTTGTATTAACATGTCTAAGTCTTAATATACTTAGTTCACAATTCACTCATTAGACCAAAAATTATAAATTTACATTTTTACCCTTTATATCAGTCTCAATTGATAACTTAGTGTTACAAAACTGATCATAGTATACTCAATTTCCAATGGTCGTGACTTTTATTTGAATTTGATTCATATGCATATTTTGGTGTGTGAAATTAGCAAACATGTAATTACCTTTACAAAAAAATTATATCGAAAACTTCAAAATTTTTTTAACAGTATAAATAATAAAATTTTCAGTAAAAATGGTAATAAATATATATTAACAAACAAAATTATATTATTTATTTAAACTTATATGAAGTTAAATAAATAATTAATGAAAATAAATTATTTGAATTTATTATTATTATTATTTATGATTATAATTGCAAGTACACTTATAATTCAAATTAATTGGAAGTATTATTTATCATGTTATTTAAAAAATATAATTTTATAATAGAGAAAAATTAATATCAATAATGAATTGATACATCATATGTATTAGTATGACACAACAAATGAACGGATCATATATATCATTAATCATAATGATCATCCAACCGATTTGAATGCCTCAATGATGTATACTATGGATATATTTTGGTGATACTTTGAGTATATTTTTAGAAATCCAATGGAATACCTCAGGTATATCCTAAGTTAATATCTTTTGGATACTTTTGATATGTTTGGGAATTCTATAGGAATACGGTATACCTTTTGGATACTTTTGATATGTTTGAGAATTTTATATGAATGTCTTGGATACACATGCTGGATATATACATTAGATATACCTTGGTGATATTTTGTATAACTTTGTGAATTCTATGGATATATCTTGGTGATACTTTAGGTATACTTTCCCAGGGAGAAATTCTCTTTGAATACCTTAGGTATCTTGGTGATACCTTGGTTATACCTTTTGGATTTCCATGGAAATATCTAGGATATAGCTTTTGAATATATACCTTGGGTATACCTTTTGGATACTTTGTATATTGTTGTGAATTCTACGGGAATATATGGAGAAAACATCGAAGATACTTTAGGTATACCTTATGATGATGTGGTATACTTTAGGTGCCTGTGTAATATATCTTGGGTATATATTTGATATACCTTCAATATTTGTTACTTCAAATCACCAATAAAGAACAAAATAACTAGAACAAGGTATACATTGGGAATTCCTTAGTAATATATGAGGAATACCTTAGTTATACATTAAGGATATTTTGAATAAATGTTAGGAATTATCTAGCACAAATTCACTGGGAATATCTTATATGTATATTTGGAATATTTTTAATCTCATTGGAGCACTATGGGAAAATCTTGAATGTATTAGAAGGAAACTTTGTGTAAACTCTATGTATACTTTCAGAATTCATTGAGAAATACATAAAAGAAGTTCCCTGAGAATACTTTTGATAAAAGGGCTTGTAATTTAGAAAAAATTTGGTTGTATAAGTTGTTATTTTTATTCCACATAAGTAATATCTATATTTCTATAATTATTATTTTTATAATTTAATTAATTACTAACTTAGAATTAAAAAATATAGTATTATAAAATAAATTATCTATATTATAATAATAGACCAAATAATATATATTAATTAAAATAAATATAAAATAGACTAATTTGAAGTGTATAGTTATATAATTTAAATGAGTTAATTAATTTTAGGGGTGACAAATGGGTAGATTAGAGTGAATATGGGTTGAGTACCCAATCTCATTTAATCATAATCCACCAATTTACCCATATATTACACTCATGGAAAATGGTTAATTACACTCATAGTCACTGAACTTTGTATTACTTGCACTTAAATCACAATTTTTTTGTTTTGTAATACTAAAATCACTAAATTTTATAAATTATTACAGAAAAGTCATCTCAACCAATTTTTAATGAGTTATCAACCAGAAAACTCATTTCTTATGGGTTTGTTGGGCTATAATGGTATTAAAACTCCACCACTAGTCACCTTTAGTCATATTTCTTGATGAGTTGCAAAAAAATGTGGTCAGAAGTAACTAACAGTGGTATTGTGATATCATTATCGCTGATAATTTTCTGCAATTCGTCACGAAATATGGTTAAAAGTAACTAATAATGGAGCTGTTATACCATTATAATCCAATAAATCTATATAAAAAAAAAAGTTTTCCAACTAACAATTCGTCAAAATTGGTCGGCGATAATTTTTCTACAACAACTTATAAAGTTTAGTAATTTTAGTATTATAAAACAAAAAATTGTGATTTAGATGCAAATAATGCAAAGTTCAGTAACATGAATGCAATTAACCTCATTTGAAATTAGAGTTTGAAAATTTTATTAAGCTTGAAAATTGCAAAGTAATAGTAATTAAAGCATTTCTTAAAGTTTGGAAAAAAAAAAGGTAAAAATTTGTTTTCTTTTCACTATATGGACAATATTTTGAGACAAAATTTTTTATAATGTGGCAAATGATTTGAAACCGAGAGAATATTAGTAAAATATATAACTCAATAAGAAATAGAATATATTGATTAATGATATGCTCAACACTAATTAAATAATATATTTTACAGTATTTTACATGAGCGTTAATTACCGGGATTTTTTTAAGTCTAAATTATAAATTTATAATATGATTTTTGGAAAATTTATCAACCTAATATATATTATAATATTTTTTTGGTTATACTTTGAATTAGATTATGACTGTTTTTTATATTGATTTATAACCTATTTAAAAGGTTTGATCTATGTAATTTTCATCATTAATACTTAGATCAATCAATACATTTTCTTTTAATTAATTTTAATTTTTTATTTTCTACGGTCCAATTTAGTTATCTTTGCCTCCTATACACATCAATAACCCAAAATATTAAATTCATTTACATTAAACTCGTTATATAAAGCTCAAGAGGTAATCCTTGCTTGCTTGTTTTAAGTCCAACAATCTTTCCTTGTTTGCCAAATATAAAATTGTTTTGTGCTAATTTTTAACTCATTATATCTACTTTGATTCTTTGAGTCTAGGTGATCCATAATAATTTCAAGAGATTTTTAAGGATAAATACTTATATAACAAAGAAAATGATTGTAGAATAAATTTCAACTTAAGCCATTGTCTAATATATGCTAAGTGCTTCATTAATTAATATATGGACTAAGTGAAATTTTATTTAGTTAACTTTTTCAATTATTATTAATTAAATATATATATATATATTTTAAAATCATTAGTTAGATGTTGTGTATTTAAATAATATAAAATTAATTGTTAAGAAAACAACCAATTTTGATGATTAAATGAGTGAATTCAACAATTTAATTGAGAGATTTAATGAGACAAAAATTTGTAAAATTGGACAACCAAAATCATAATTCTGAGCAAAAATTACTAAGGAAAATTATTCTTCTAATTTTTTTCAATTAATTTTTTTTAAGACAATGTTGTGAGAGAATTTAAAGCTACCCTATACAACTTTATGATATATATATATAATTCTCAAAAAATTTAGTGGTATATATATTTTCTTCATTTTTTTAATTAATTTTTTCTATTACATTTTAAAGAGAGAAAAAACTAACTTTACAGTAAAATTTACTAAATTATCAATTTTAATTTGATGCAGATATTTTCGACAAAGAGTTAGTATGACTATATTTCTCAGTAGGGAACTCTAAGCATCCAAGCTTTGAGATTTCTGGTTCCATGGCTTCTCTCTTCACCCCCTTCCCCATACTTTTACAGTAACATTCTTTTTTCTTTTTCGGCATTATCCGCATAAACGTCGTCAACCCAAAAAATGCTTTTCTCCATTACCTATTTATGCTTTGGAAATTGTAATTATTATATATACAAGAGATATGAATAAAACAAGTTGCAAGTTAAATTGTTTCAATTAATTAATCTATTTAGTTTTCCGCTTATGTAATTTAATGGTTATAATTAAAAATAAGTGATCTAATAGTTATAAATATTATGGTTTATCTGTAAAAAAAAATAAAAAAATAGTTACCACAATTTGTGGTAGCAATGTTGTCACTAAACCATTTAGTGATAACAAATTGTGGTAGCAGAATTGCAGGTTGCACCTCCATTATGCGACCATAATTTTTCAAGTAGACGATATTATCGACCACAACTTGTGATTGCTAAATGGTCTATTGTGGTCACTAATAACATAAAAAGAAATACCAAAAAGGCCAATTGGAGACTATATTAGCAACCACAGCAAAGTGGTCGCTAATTAGTGTGATAGCTATTTTATTTTTAAATAAATTTTTTTTTTATACCATGCTAAATTCATTCTTGATTGCGATATTTTTTTCATTTAATAATATTTGTTCTTTAATATTACTATATATCTTTTAAAATTAATTAATATTTATATAAAATATATTATATAAATTTTAATATATTATATTAATAATTTATTATTTAAATTATACACAAATTTAAAGTAAATTCTAACTAATACAATAAATATTAGTAGAATTTAAATTTTAATATGAACATTTATGGCAATATTTTTAAAATAAAAAAATACAAATCAAGATGGTGGTGTCTGATGATGCTCGGGGGACAGCTGATGGTTGCTAGATGCATCGCTTTGAATAGCAAGTGGGTCATCACATTTTAGCACTTAACGCATTCTCTCCTCTCATTCCTATTGAGTAGTTTGGACTTCCTATCGTGCAATCTAGACTTTTTGTTGAAAGTATACTGCGACTCCTGTGCAAAATTTCTCTCCTCAAGATATATGATACGCTAGTGAGCCGTTTCGATCTTGATTGTTGAAATGTAGGCATTAGATGATGAACTACAAGATGGAGCACCCTTGTTACGACCTGTGTCGTATAGGTACCTTCCATGTTGTGGCTTTTGAACAACCTGTATAAAAATTTGATCTTTGTCCTCCTGAGTTAGCTTAACTGTGTTCCTGGATTCATTATAAGATTCTTAATGAACAGACAATAATTCGTTCTTGCAACAAATTCTATCATCAAATAAGCATGATTGATAAATAAAATAAAATAAAATCAGAAGGTGAAGTCGTAGGGCAAAGATCACTTTCAGAGGGAACATTGATAAATAGATTGAGATAAGAAGACTTCAAACAAATGATAATATAGGAGAAAAAGACATCACAAACCTTATTAAGACGAGAAATGCTTATCTTTGTGTCTCAATGGTGCCAGAGATAATGAAAGAGATTGAGTGATTAAGAGAGAGTGAGAGCAAGAAGGTTAGAGAGCAAAATGCAAATTGTGAAAAATTGGGGGAGAAGGGTTCTTAAAATAACCCTAAATAATTAGTTTTGGTGACTAAAAGGTGATTTCGTCATAAAAATATTAACTTTTAATTACGAATATAGCATAAGATGACAAAATTTTTATATCGATTGTGACATATTTAGCGTCATAAAAAGTATAATATTATAGTGACGATAGAATTTATTGTCACCATAAATAGAATATTTAGTGACGACATCATAATATGTCATATATACCTTTTACCACACACATACAATGACGGTCTCTATAATGACAAAATTTTGTCACTAAAGTTTTTCTATGACTTAAATTGAATTTCATATTACAATTTTTAGTGTCATTTTTTGTAAAATTTCTTATAGAGTGTATAATAGTAAGAACATAGTTATGGCTCCAAATTTTATATATATATATATATACTCTCGTGTATGCATTTTATTATTCTGATCAATTTCAAATCTAACGTTGTAATTTTATTATTCTGATCAATTTCAAATCTAACGTTATAAATTTTTACATAAAAAATTTTCGCTTCCAAACCTATTATTGGTATGTGGCCTATCTTAATGATATGATATCTCATAACTTTCTTCTATTTTACTTAGCTTGTCATCCAACTCTATATAGTGTCAAATTCTTATATCACTTGTTAAGCGAGAATTTTAACTATGTATGTAGGTAGAAATGTACTTTCGACTTTAAATAATCAATATTTATATAAATATATATATTGTGAATTATTATGACAATACTTTTGAGATTTGGTTGAATTAACTAAAAATATCCAGATTTTATTAATTAACATTTAATAAAACTTATTTATAAACATAATAATATAAATTATATAACGAAATTAGCTACCATAACTTTGTGGTTGTAAATAGCAACTACAGAAAATGTGGTCGCTAATAGCTACGACATCGGTAAAAGACCACAATAAAAGTGGTCACAAATAGCAACCACAATATTGTTAGCTACCATATACAATTGTAGTAGCTGATCAGCCACTACAAAATATGTGGTCAGTGATTAACTACCACACTGTGGTCGCTGATATGGTATCATTAATATGCACCATTAAATGGCACCAAATTTAGTGACCATAATAAATATGGTCGCTAGTTAGTTACCACAATACATGCTATCACTAATCAGAGACTACGATGTGATCTTAAAATCACAAGTTAAAAAATGCGCCAAATTTGGCAACCATACTATATGGTTGCTAAGTGGTAACAATGTAGTATCTAAATAGTAGCTATTGCTTCAATTGTATTTTTGGTCAAATATAGTCACTAAGTGGTTGCTAAATAGTAACCACAAGGTATAGTAGCTAAATGTGGTAGTTATTTTAGGTTTTTTTTAGTCATATAGTGCACTGTAAAAAGACTCTAATATAAATATAACATATATAAGCCTTAATTTAGTATATATAGTAGCCTTAAAATAGTGGAAAAGACTTACCCAAAAAAATATTTACAATTGACTCACTAAATACTTAAAAGGCGAAATTATTTTTAAAAAATCCCTAATTTAGGAATGCTTTCAATTTAAAATAAAATTATGAAGTTGAGATTGAAATTTAAAAAAAAAAATCAATAAAACTAAATGAATTTTTGAATAATTAATTGTATCAAATAAATTTAATTATAACTATGTACTATAATTTATGTACTATTTGTTGACACCTCTAATTAGATTATGAGCAATTAATTAATGTGAACTTAAAGCCTGTAAGTAGGGGTTCAGAAGTAAAGAAATTAAAGTGGGAAATTAATAGTCAAAAAGTTTTGAAAGGTAGACACTAAATTACAAAATCAAAGTTGGAAAAATATATGAAAAATTAGCTAGAAAACTCCAAATTAACTTTTTTAAGTCCAAATATAAAATATCAAATTTGTTGAAAGAAAATGAAGAATAAATTGCATTTTAATCAAATATTATCATTGACTTCCTAATGTTGATTTTTTTTTTCTTTCTTTCAACTACCAAGAATATATAATAAATAATTAAGAACACGAAGTACATTTGTGCATGCGTGTTTGGATCTCTCTAGTTAATGTAAAATAATTGATGGATTGACAAGCTAGATTTACATTGAATTTAAGAACGCAAATGTTGAATTTTCTTTGTAATTTCTCTTTTTTGGTTGAAATTAGTTCTAATTTAATTCATTTTCTTTATATAACAAGTTCTTGGGGATCTCAGAAAACAGAAAAAAGTTCTTGGGATATTTACAAAAGGTATGAAGTCTTTCTCATTACTCAACCAACATCAAAATTCATACTCCCTCTGTTCACAAAAGATAGACCTAGTTATATTTTGAAATTCAAGCAGCATTTTTTAGGAATATTGGTAAACCAGAAGGTTGAAGTGGAACAAAGTCCATTTTTATAAACAGAATGAAAAGGTATATAAACCTAATTGGGAAAGCAAATTGATTACCCAATTCAGTAAAATTCTAAAACCCATTAATTATCATTGATAAATAAACGACTGAGTGAAGAAGAGCATAATCATAATCTTAGCCTAATTAATCAAATCACATTTAAAAGACAAATGGAAAAAGGGTTTAGGCTTGTTGGGTTGGTAGCAGCACGCATGGCCTGCACCAGAATAGATTCAAACCTTACATTTATTTCTTAGAGAAAAGCAAACACATAATACAAAAATATCTCTTTCGGCAATCGGCATACTCTTTTATAATATTAGATTTTCCTTTCTTTCTTTCCTTTTTTTAGATGATTTCCTATTAATTTTCTTCACCATTATCATATTCAGGAGATCCCACAAACTGTGATTATATAATATGAAGTAGCCATCTTCTTACATATAATAAAATTATTAAATTTCTATTAATATTAGTTGATGGTAGTGAAAAATTGGAACTACATACATCTTCCAATTCTCAAATAAAAATTTCATTAAGTTACCGCCTTCTCCTTTTACTTTAGGAAAATTGAACAGTAAAAAGTAATAGAAAGGGCCAAATTCTGTACTTGTTTTGTCCTTTCTTTTTTTTATCATTTTAGATTCTGGATGAGGTGGAATTGGACCTCATGAATTAGAAAGATGCAATCTTTCACCTAAAAGAGAAATGAAATGGAGGGAATAGTGAAGATTCTTTAGCATTTCATGCAAGCAAAACAGAATTTAATTTGGTATAATTGCTTTTCTATAAAGTGGAATTCCATTTTCCAAATCTTTTTTTTTTTTTTTGGGTTAGAATTCTTTAAGAGAAAGTTAAGTGAAGAAACACTAAACTAATAAGTAGCCATGCAAAAGGTGGGTCAAAGAAAAGGATTATAAGTTTGGGTACATGAACTTACTGTCTAATATATAATTACTTGAAGCAATTTTGATATGGACATAAATAAATGTGGAATTTATGTTGCAGCTAAGAAATTATTATATTTTGGACACTAGTTCCTTTTTTTTACTAATAACATCATGCTTTAATTAAAGTAGGGAATTATAAGAATATTTTTGACATTATTATAAATTATTTTCATAAGTAGCTGTATGATGTTCAATATTATTTAATTATTTCACATATATAGAGCCTTTTTTATGAAAGCATTGAATCCCCCTGCCTCAGTTAAGCATTTTACCGAACTGCTCTTCCATGACAAAATCTGTTTGATGGGTATAGGTTATAAATGTTGAGGATATATACCTTTTAAATGCTTACTGGAAAAGAGAAAAATAATATATATACATATTTAAAAAAGTTTATTTTTTTTTTAATTTGATGTCAGAATTAATCATACTAATTCATAGTATATCATATAGAATTACAAAGAATGATATAATATTTTGTCAAAAATTTTAAAGTAACTGCATATGAGAAGTTAGGGGTGACAATTCGTATTAGTGGGTCGTGTTCATATCATATCTTAATATGACATGATAAACTAATTGTGTTTAAAATTCAAACACGAACACTATCTAGTTAATAAATGAATTAATATGACACATTTAACACGATTAACATATAAAATTAATATAACATAATATAATTAATGTTTATATAGATTATAACATATTAACCTAACAGGATATGATATGTTTAATGCGGTTAACTTACAAATTAAATTAGTATAACAGGATCTAAATAATATATATATGAATTATAGTATTAATCCAATACTACACAAATTATTAACAGATTAAATATTTTTTTTATGTAAGCATATCAATCCACAATACAATACGAAAATTTTCAATTTTTTATCGGATTAACACAATTGTAATATAAACACAATAAATTTCAATCATAACCTGCAAATTTCATATTAAATTCATGTATTGAATAATGGCTGATATAATATTCTTACTGGCAGGACTAAAAATGATTACGAGACGTCTCGTTTAGTTCGAATTTTTGCTATATATTAAATTTCAAATAGCTAATTAAAATAATAAAACAACTAATTTATAGCACATAAGAAAATATTTTTATGAATCAATTTAATTATATTTTATTATTAAACAGATGGGTTACTCTTCCAAATTGATAGCCAGATTTTTTTTTTTTTTTTAAAAATAAACCTTTATTGACAAAGAATATGCCTTTTCTTGGCAACTGCCTTGTCCCATTTCGACCAAGAAGCCTAAAATATGAAAACACATTCATTAATTTTTTGAAAAAAAAAAAAAAGGTGAAGTCTAAAAATGAAACAAACAATTTTTTTTTTCCTGTTAAGAATAATTTTAAATTTTAGTATGGGATGCAACTTTTTAAAATTTTGATTATAACTACAAATATAAATTTCTAGAAAAATAGAGAAATAAAAAAATGCAATTTATCCTCTTTTTTTTTTTCTTCCAACTTGTTCTAACTTGTATTAGAATATTTATACTTTAATACAAATTGAATAAGATAAACAAATAAATAAAATATAAATATTTTAATATAAAATACATAAAAATTAAAATAAAAAATATTAAAACAAATAATATTTCACAAAAATCAAACATGGAATAATGAGCCATCGCTTGGAAAAGTAAACAAACAGGGGATGGAAATTCAAAAGATCTCAAGTGGCTTGACCTCGAAAGCAGTCAAAGATAAAACCTTTGAAGTAAAGAATATAACTATGGAATGTTTAAGCAAAATATGAAATCAATCAAATGAAGTGAAAGATGACAATCTTATCTATTGATACTCAAATATACATAATATTGCCCAATTAAGATCATTATCAATCTCTCCAAATCCAACTTATTTACCTGATAGAATATTCTGTAACTACCACAAAACAATTTTATCCATAAACTGTTACAGGAGTTAATTGTAAAAATGGTATTAATCTTATTATTTTGTTACAATTTGGTATCATATTTTTTAATCGTTATAAATTGATATCAAACTTTCATAAATATTACAATTTGATATAAATATTCAATTTCCAGCACCGGAAAGATAATATGGTATGTCACGTTATTCTATTAACTTCGTTAGATTTATTCATTCATAAAAGTACACTAAAAAAGTGACATTTCCAAAAATTAAAGAAAAATAAAATTTCAATGATATCATTTATTTATTTTTTAATCTTTAGAAACGTCGTTTTTTTATGTATTTTTATAAAAAAATAAATCTGATATAGATAATAGAATAATGTGGCATGTCATGTCATCTTTCCGGTGCCAAAAATTGAAGATTGGTACCAAATTACAACATTTATAAAAGGTTTGTACCAATTTATAACAATAAAAAAATTTAGTACCAAATTATAATAAAGTGATAAGATTTAATACCATTTGTGCAATTAGCCCACTGTTATAGGCACTGTTAATCATAAACCAAATCTGTTTCCATGATTCTACTAATCATGGTTTTTGTATGAGACTACTGGTATCCAGAAGTTATGAATGACGACTAATCCAGTTCAAGCCCAAATCGGATCATTAAGGTGTAAAGCTCTCGTGTAAATTTTTTCCATTCACAAGACCTGAACTAAGAAATCTTATTTAAGGGAATTGAGTACTCAACTACTTGAATCAACCTACAATGGTATCATCCGTATCATTTTTAACAATGAAACAATAACTACATTTTTTTGCAGATTGTGGAGCATGAACTTGCTATCGCAATCAAATCCCATCTTATTCCGGTAGATATATGATAGAAATATCCAACCATTTGAATAACTAATTAGAACATGATCTCATACATTAATCAACCAAATACGAGCAAGCTACCCACCCAGAAAAGGTCCAAGCAGAATCTTGGAAATTCCTTCAAACTAAAATGAGATATTCCCAAGTTGCTAAAGAGGAGCACATGCAAGTTTTCAACGGTTCTTGGTCGATCACTTTTTATTGAAAGCTAGATACAACTTCCCCCACACTAAAGTTTAAATAAATAAACTAATAAAAAAAAGGATATACATACTTTGTCCTAATCTTCAACTCAAATTGTTTATATATATATATATATATATATATAAGATAAGAAATAGTTATTTAGTATACTAACATTCACACCTCGTTTTCCTCGAATGATTTGTCAAACTTGGTGGGCATTAAGTATCTGTAAGATATTTCGTTGACAGACAATAAATATGATAAACAATTTCCTCATATGAGCACCTAAACTAAGACTAGCAAGCAAAATCAAACTCTAGAAAGCTTATGCACAGTATAGAACTACTCAGGGGCAAAAATGGAAAAACAGAGGCAATAAATTGTAAGATTACATAAATTCTGCTCTTTTCACTAGGTACTTGTGAATTTAAACATTGATCCCTAAAGCATTAGCTGCAACTGAAACAAGATGTTAAGAGAATATAATACAAGGCCCACTGACATATGTAATCCAAAACAACAGCAGTCCAACTTAGATAACCAAACCAGAAAAAGATTTTTCACCAAAAGAGTAGCCAAGAGAAAAGCCCAAAACTATGCAAACCCAACTGGAAGTATGCATTTGCTTACCTTTTATTACAAAATCTTATTCTGCAAAAAGGAAAAAAAAACAGGCCAGTCAAACACCAAGAATTTCAACAGCAGCTACAACTTGGTTCTTCCCTCCTCTTCACAGAAAAGCCCAGCCCTCTCTGACAATATCATCGTTAATATTTTATTTACAGCAAATGTTGTGTTGGAATGCTTGTTAAAACCAATTAATTAAAAATGATCCAAGGCCTATCACAAACGATCAAATTCATGTGTCATTAAATGACCTTTATAAATAGGCACGGTGAAGTAGTTCAGATCCAGTCTTTCATAATCATGCACTTCATACAAAACAACAGTTCATGTGATTCGACACCAGAAAAATAAATTGCATATAAAGACATGCCTTCACAAACCGAATTTTCATGTAGTTCTCTGAAACTGAAACCCTAATTAATGGTCATGTACCCGAGCACAAAATGGCCATAGCCAATTCACAACAACTAGATTTACAAAAGCAAAAAGATAGCTATACACACTACAGGAGTAGGTTTCGTGATTATCAGGCAGCTATATACACTACAGGAGTAGGTTTCATGATGATCAGGCATACACTTACAAAATATTACTTCTTTACAATTTACAGCTCCTGACTTCCCATCTTGCAGGTGATTGATAACAAAATATGACATCACATTTGGACATTAACTGCCACAAGCCATGCACTCTTCTCTGTTCTTCAACGAACATGCCACTTGTGTGATATTAGTATCAACATCAATCTTTGTCCCATTAACATTTTCCTGTTTCAACCAAAAACAACCCAAATGTTGTTACTAATAGAAGAACTTATTGTAAGCATCTCTGCCATCCAGCTCCATAAAATTCTTTTTATATAAAAAAGGATCATATCATTCTGCCATAGAATATACTTTTAGTTGGATCTTTGCATTATCTTCTAAAAGGAAACTGTATATTAACTGAACAATACTGTTATAACTTCCACTTTTGACATGTCTCAGGATCAGCTCTATCCATAAATGGATATTATATCTTCAAAACTAAGAAAATGATTAGAATGAAGATTTATGGAATGCATGAACTTGGCATAATATGATAATGAAAAGAAATTGCATTACATTTTTGAGAATAGATGTATCAACTGTGAACTTGATTGCATCAGCTGCAGCACGTGTTCGCAGATAATACATTCCTGTTTTCAGGCCCTGCTCCAGAGAAAAGGCATAAGAAGATTGATTTATGAAAGAAAATCTCTGTAACACACAAAAAAAATTCTAGGTAATCAGGGGATATATACAAAAGGCAAAAGATTAAGCTGTTGAGATTCAGAAAACAAACAGCACGCAAATAACGTGAACATGCAAACCACAAACTGTGAGACTGATGCAATTCTTTTTAGAATAAAAAGTATTCTCTAATTCTTCAATCAGTATATCAGTGTACACGTAATGAAGTAGCATAATTGTAAAAATAGCATCTAAAACATCTTAAGCAATGCCGACTGCAGGAGAAAGCATGAAATTGTCCTGTAATGAATACATAATATATTTAGTAAGCCATTCATATTATATAAATTGATACCTTAGACCACGCATAAAAATGCAATGAAGTTAGTTTCCCCACATCAGGTTGCTCCATGTGAATATTCAGACTCTGACTCTGGTCTATGTAGCACCCTCGATCAGCAGCCATATCAACCAACGTCTTTTGCTTTATTTCCCACACAGTCCTAATATTATGTAATATTACTCTCTTAGCTTGATATAATGAAATCATAAATTAGCAGTAAAATAAAACATAGACAGGGAAAAATATTTATACTTGTATAAAGTTTTCAACTGCTCTGGAATCTCAGGAATTTTGGCAACAGAGCCATTTTCATTTATCATTTTGTTTTTAAGAGCTTGTGACCAAAGACCAATTTCTGTTAAATCATGAAGGAGGTGCTTGTTCACCACAACAAATTCACCACTGAAATTGAGAGATGTTAGATGGCAGCTGAAACAAATTTCAAAAGAATCAACTTCATAAAGAAAAGCAAACCTTAAAACTCTGCGACTATAGATATTGGATGTATAAGGCTCAAAACACTCATTATTTCCAAGAATCTGGCTTGTTGAAGCAGTTGGCATAGGTGCTACAAGAAGGGAATTTCTTACTCCATTCTTTGAGATCATTTCCCTAAGGTGGTTCCAGTTCCATCTATCTGATGGCATTACACCCCACATATCCATCTGAAGAATTCCCTGAAGGAAAATGAAAAAATGTCACTAAAGATCTAGCAGGTCTTTTGCTTTTGCTTTCCTGAATAACTTCTTTGCAGGCATATAAATATGCAAAATTTAAAATTCTAACAAATTGCAAAAGTTCATGGCATGCACAGTTTTCTCACATGATATATCATATTAGATAACTCATGAAAGAGGAAAAGGACTTAAAGATTACATATTTCCTCGACTATTCAGAAGTGTTAATTATCTAATGCCAAAGCCTAGACTATGTATGCCATGCACATCACATGAAGATTAAACCTCCGAATTTTTTTATTGAACTATTATAAAAACCGGAATATGCAATCAAATATTAAGGTTCAAGCGCACACCCAAAACCTGTTATTCAGTACAATGTGTTATGTCCAAGATATACACCACAAACAGAGTGGATAGTCAAAGTACAGTAGGGCAACTCAGGTGTAAATTCATGAAACTTGGAAGTTCAGAGAAGCACACCTTACTCACAGGGCTTCCACTATACGTCTCATAAGGGCCATCTTTTGCCGCCAATTCAGTGGAAGCTTTCAGTGCATGGTAGTATATGGTCTCAAATATATCTTTGTTCAGCTGTTGGGCCTGTAAGAGACAGACAGAGCATTCTGTCTAGCCAAGCCAACAAACTAAAGCTGAATCATATCCAACAAAGGGGAATTCCTTACCTCTGGTGAATCAAATGGCATTCCTAGCAGAATAAAAGTATCAGCAAGACCCTGAACTCCAATACCAATTGGCCTGTGACGTAAATTCGATCTCCTTGCAGTTTCAACGGGATAGTAATTAACATCAATGATCTTGTTAAGATTTGCTGTAATTGTTGCAGTAACCTATCAGAGCAATAAGATTTAAATAAGTTTAAAGTCCCTCATACAAACAATTCACCACATTACTTGTTTGCCACTCCACGCAAAATATAAACCTTATATAGAGCTATTCAACATTCCAATTAAATTCACCTCTGCTAATCTTGCAAAATCAAAATATCTGTTCTCGGAATTTCCACTTCCAACAAGTTTAAATAAGTGTGACTCAGTGGGCACCCCCTACAACATTCAAGTATAGATTAATGAACAGTGCAATTAAGTAAATGTAGGTAAGAATATATGAATCAAGAAATGATATTCTTATACCCACCCTTTCCTTGATATAACGTGGTAGAGCAATGGAGGCCAGATTACAAACTGCAGTTTCTGTTGGACTTGTGAATTCAATAACCTCAGTGCACAAATTTGAAGACTTTATAGTCCCCAGATTTTGCTGGTTGCTCTTCCGATTGCACGAATCCTGAAGAAATTTTTTAAGAAAATGAAATTCCATTTTCATTATGGTCTTACAGAATAACAAACCAATGAAATATTCTTACTCCTAATATACCTTAAAGAGCATATAAGGAGTTCCTGTTTCAATCTGAGAATTTAAAATCTCAAACCAGAGTTTCCTAGCAGATACAACCTTCTTTGCCTTGCCCTGCATCCACAGAACTTATCATCTAATCATTCATTTCAATTTTATCTAATACAATATCATAGATCAAAAAATAACATCTCAACTTTAAGTTAGAAATACAAATTCTTTACCTCAGTTTCATAACAAGTGTACAATTTTACAAATTCTTCGCCCCAGCAATCAGCCAAACCAGGAGCTTCATTAGGGCAAAACAAAGACCAGCTGCCATCACCTTGGACTCTTTTCATGAATAGGTCAGGAATCCAAAGAGCATAGAATAAATCTCTAGCTCGACGTTCTTCCTGCAAAGAAATGGAAAATAGAATTTGCAAGATCTCAGATAAAATAAGATTAAATTGTTGAAAAAGAATCCTCCAAAAAAATTCTCATAGAATTATGCCATCATAATAATTTGCACAATAATAATTCATTAATACATATTCCCTGCTATCATACCATTCCATGGTTTTTCTTGAGATCTAGAAAATCAAATATATCTGCATGCCATGGCTCCAAATATATGGCAAAAGCACCTAACATAAACAAAATTGGTCAAAATTGCACATTTATTATTACATATGTGCAAGGGTATGCATGTCCCAGTGTGTGTTTAAATCAGAGGCATTAAAAGAAAAGAGCATTAGAGGTGAGATAGTACCCTTCCTTTTGCCTCCACCTTGATCGACATAGCAAGCAGTGTCATTAAACACACGAAGCATAGGAACTATGCCATTGGAAGTCCCGTTTGTCCCACATAAATAACTGCCCGTAGCACAAATATTATGTACAGAAAGACCAAGTCCTCCAGCTAACTTGCTAATAACAGCACATTCCTTCAAAGTATCATATATGCCCTCAATACTGTCATCTTTCATGCACACAAGAAAGCAGCTACTCAACTACCATATCAACCATAGGAGGAGAGGAGGAAGAGAAGTAGAAAGAAGGGCAAGGAAGAGAAAGGAAAAAGACCAACGTCAAAAATCAGAAGATCACAATAATAACTTATTTGATGTTAAAAAAAAAAGGGAATTATATAACATAAACATACTTGGGGCTGGGGGGTTCCTGCATTGAAAAGAGTAGGAGTAGCATGTGTGAACCAACGTTGAGACATCAAGTGGTATGTTTTGATAGCAGATTCAATGTCACCTTTGTGGATACCAACAGCAGCCCTCATCAACATGTGTTGGGGTCTTTCTACAACCTTCCCATCAATCTTCAATAGGTAAGACCTCTCGAGTGTTTTGAAGCCAAAGTAATCATAGTCAAAATCTCTGTCATAGATGATCTCACTGTCCAGGCGGGTAGCATTCTGATAGCAAGAAGATATGGATTACTAAAACTACTACTCAACCATCAGAAAACGCATGGTTGATAATCATTAATAATAGAAGCTCAGTAACTTAGTCACAACATGGAAAGCAGTTATAAATTTTTAACTTTTAAGATGATGTTTTTAAATTTGGTTACGCGATGTTAGATATCCAAATTAATTTTTACCCCTTAAAACATGAATACAAAATCAATGTGAATATTACCTTCATGATAATTTCATATACATCATCTGCAATTAACGAAGCTTTCTTTCCAGACCTCTTATCAGTGTGGTGATGCATTATTTTACTCCTGCATCATTATCCATGCCAAAACGATAAGCCAATAAAAACAACACGAGCTGAATCTTACTGAAATACTCACGTCTCAGAGAAAGATTTGTTCGTATTCTTATGCAGATTTGAAACGGCAATTCTCGCAGCCAACTGCACCACATATTATCGATAAACCAAACAATCAAAACCAGCCAAACCAAACTAACTTCAAACAAAATAAGCCACCATGTAAATAGTCTATCAATGTATCGTATGGGCAAAACACAGGAGTGCAGTAACTACAAAGATGAACGTTAAACCAAAAAAAACATAAAAATACAAACTTTACTTCAATCCAGATTCGAGAACCACAAAAATCAACTCACCACAGCGTAATCAGGGTGATTGGCAGTCATAGCAGCGGCAGTCTCAGCAGCTAACTCATTAAGCTGGGTGGTGGTGACACCCTTGTACACCCCAGCACAAACCTTTTGGGCCACACGCACAGGATCACAGTGCTCAGTGCTCAATCCATAACTCACTTTCTTCAACCGAGCCGTGATCTTGTCAAAACTAACCGGTTCCTGGCGCCCATCTCGCTTAATCACGTACATGATATATACAAAGTGGAAAGGAAATATTGCAATTTGGAATCAAAAGCCTCTAATTTTACAGAGGAGTTGTATCGAACAGGAAATAGGAGTAGTGTGATTTAGGTGTATATAGAAAGAAGGTAAGAAAGAAGATTACAAGAGAAGCCAAAGGGAATTGAATTTGAATGAATTCCGATATAATTTTAAAGAAAATTTTGTTGGTTTGTGTGATTATGAGATTAGTTTCTTCCATAGTTTGAGTTTCCCGCCCAATCGATAAATGGCAGATAACTGAAGGGCGCGTTCCGGGTTCTGCGGTGCAGTGCGATGAACGCCACTGCCAATTACCATATCCTTGCCATTAATTACAAACAAAAACTAGCACTTAAGGGAAAAAAAAACTTGAAAATCTTGAAAAAATGATAATATATTAGATTATTAAAATTTAACAAAAATGATTTTAAAATTAAATAATAAAGTAATTAATGTTAAATGGTTCAGACCTAATATTAGTGGACGATAGTAAAAAGAGTTAAATTCAAAATATTCCGCAATTCTTACAAATAAAAATACAAATTGTAACACAAACCAATGAATTGATATTTTCAAGAGAATTTAATTTAAATGAAATCTTGATATATAAACAATTTTAAAATTAAAAATAACTTTTAATTTAACTTACTGAAGTGAAAGCTGTGGAAATAAGTCATCAAATAACCCATAAGAGCAACCTCAATAGTTCTTTTTATTATAAAAATGTTTTTATTAAAATAAAAGGCATTTTAGAGTATCTTTTAAAATAGAGTGAAAATTATTTTACAAGTCTAATAGATTTTTTATATTTTTATCATTCATTTTACTTCATCCCTTATAAATTAATATTTATTAAAAGAAAAAAAATGAGATACTTTTATTATAATGAAAGAAAAAAGTAACATATCGATAAAAAAAAATAGAACATTCATAAAAAGTGAGAATGCATTAATTTTAATTAGAAAAAAGAATGAAATTTGTTTCACTATCTATTCTAAATTTTAAAAATAAAATCTATTAATAGACTTTTTTTATATATAAAATAACTCAATAAAATAAAAAAACATAGCTCAAATAAAAAGTTTACTGAAATGCTCTAAAGTTGTACTATTATTGCTTTCTAGGATAACAAATAACTCATACATGTATAAATAATAAATTTACGGAAAAATTACTATTTACTCTTTCTAATTTGACATAATACACTAATATCTCACTAAAGTTTGAAAAATATATAATTTGCTTTTTATAATTTGATATAATATACTAATACATCTCTAAGGTTTGAAAAAAAATATAATACACTAGTAAAAAGAAATATTCTCTTTTACTCGGAAAGTATTAGTCTAGTGAATCAAATTTACAGTGAGGTACTAGTATAATATATCAAAACTTTAGGAGATAAAGGGATGCACTAATATCCTTTCCAGGATAACAAATAACTCATACCTGTGTAAATAATAAATTTACAGAAAAATTACTATTTACTCTTTCTAATTTGACATAATACACTAATATTTCACTAAAGTTTGAAAAATATATAATCTGTTCCTTATAATTTGACATAATATACTAGTACCTCTCTAAGGTTTAAAAAAAATATAATATACTAGTAAAAAGAAATATTCTCTTTTACTTAAGAAGTATTAGTCTAGTAAATCAAATTTACAGTGAGGTATTAGTGTAATATGTCAAAACTTTAGGGGATAAAGGGATACTAGTGTATTATATCAAATTATAAGGAGCAAATTGTATATTTTTCAAATTTCAAGAAAGTACCAGCGTATTATGTCAAACTAGGAAGTAAATAGTTTTTTTTTTTGGTTCAACTACGCAGTATTTTAGATGGATTGTGTATTACCGGCAAAACTTGCTTACTTATTGTATAGAAAAGGAGAATGTAATTTATAATCAAACGACACAAAATACTTAGTTTAAAAGTTATTCTGCAGATTTTGAGCTGAAAACTAGAAATAGCAGCAGGGAATGGGTTAGTTGATTGGTTTTGTTTCTCTAGCTGCAAATTGTATTCGAGTCTGATAATTTTCAGATGTTGTAGCCGCTTATATGCTTGCATCCCTCACAACAGCCAAATTGGCAGGTATCGACAGCTGCACCAATTCCTCCAGCTATCATTTCTGCAATAATTTTCCTCACCATAAGCGTGCTTCCTGTTTCTGGATTAGTCCATTTTTGTTTTACATTGTTGAGAGCTGAAATGAATGAATTGTTCGGCAGGTTTGATTCCTTTCCCCACACAAGACCCCCTTACAATATCACTGGGCCTATTGGAAACTGATGTATGTGAACTCATCTCTTTCAATCTACAGAAGCTATAATACCACATAACTATAAAGCTGCCACAGACAGTGGATTACATAAACCAGTGAGGTAAAACCTAAGAACCCCCAATAACCCTAAACTTATCAATTATAATTATAAAAACAAACTAATCAATAATTGTTTTAAATAAAATAAAAGTTCAAACTACCTCCGTTGACACTCTGCAGAACTTAATCTGACCTTGAACATCAGAAAATGCAAATAAAACATGGGAGCATCAAGAAAAAGCAAATCAAACATGTGAATGACCTTGACTTTGATGCACCCAATAAACTGCAGAGACATATAGCCTTTGATAAACTTGAGTAACTAAACCGAATAGACAATAATTCATGACTGCCTTGCTACCTAGCATAAAGTTTATCGCATCAACTTACTATTAAACACACATTACTAACGAATGCCAACACATTCATCCAATTTTCCAGCCATGGATGTACGTAACAAAACAAAAACTGAGTCAATTTCTATGCCATCAGAAGGTATAACCAGCAAGATCAAGCATCTAAAATTAAAACCAAAAGGAAGAAGTTGACTAATTAATCTTGACACGAAATTAGCATACCATTATCTTGTCCAACCAAGATTACAAACAAATGCTGGTTTTTCATGATATAATTTTAGCCCCTAAAACAAAACGCTGATAAGGTTGAAACAAAAATCCAAATTTAAAACATAAATTACTTTCGGTTTCGGTCAAGAGACAAAATTGCATCAGTTCTCCCATCAATATGAGATTGCAAGATTATACCTCACAACCCAAATACAACCACCACTATCTTCTTCCAGCAATACTCAATAAAGGAGAAATTATTCCCTGTATCTCCTGTAAAGATTGCTGTATTCTGATCTCTTCCTCAACTGAGCGTTTCAGGTTTCTAATATGACCTTTCAATGTATCAGAAGCTCTAATGTCATCAGCTCTCATCTCGATCACCTTTCTAGTCAACCCCATTAATAAACCAGAATGTCTTGGCATAGTTGAGTACTTATGCAAGAAACCCAACAACAAACCAAGCTCATCTTCATCCAAATTCGATACCGATTTCAGCAACTTTCTCCTTGCCACTAATTCCTCCATTACAGCCACTACATCCTCTGGATTCTTCCTAGTCAAGACAGAAACCAAAGCTTCCTTATGTCTAAACTTCTTTAACAACTTATCATGCTCTGCCAATTTCACCTTCTTTGGTCTCATTATCAAATAGTCGCCTTCATTTGGCTTCTCCCCCTGACTCCTGTGAAAGTACCTAAAATAAGTAGGCCTCAAAACCCGCCTTTGTGGCTCCTGTGCACTTACTAACCCCATGAAATCTCCTACTCTTCTCTGTTCCTCATTTTCCTTCATCTTCCTCCTCCCGCCAAATATAATCCCATTCGAGGTTCCAATTGCCCTTGTCATACAATCAGGGGAAACGGCAACTGACATAAGTGGAGCAGGAAACCTCATTGAATGAGTAACCTTCATTTTGGCATAATCAAACACCTTCATATACCCATCCAAACCCACACTCATAATCCTATATTGCATTGCCTCTTCTCCATTTTCTTTCCCCATTATTTTCCCCACACAAATGGATGTAACTGTCTTGTTGTGACTTTCAATGGAATATAACATCTTCCCTCCTCCAATCAAATCCCATATCTTCACACTGTTCCCTCCAGCTGTGGCAATCATTCCACCAGAAGGCAGAAACATCACATCGTCAATAGGTTTCCCATGATTCACTTCCATTACTGACTTCTTACCCTCTAATCTCACGTCCCACAGCTTCACTGTGTGATCATAAGACCCAGTAACAAACATCTCTGCATTGACAGGGGAGCAATCTCCACATCTCACATAATCCTTATGGCCAAGCAAATTCAACACCACGCTTTCTCCCGCCACATCCCAGAATTTAACAATCGCATCATCGCCACCAGAAACCAAATGCAGCTTATCAACAACAGGGTACTTAACAAACCGGGCAGGACGAGTATGCGACCGGAGACGACGAAGAGGGATACGAGTCTTAACATCAAAGACCTGAACAAGCCCCGAGATGTCAGCGGCAGCGATAAGAGAGCCATCACAGCGGAAAGAGCAAGAGGAAACGACATCGGAGAAGGAAGAGATGGTGGAGGTAGGAGAGAAGGTTTGAGAGGAGAAGAGAGTAACAGAGGCCGAATTAGCGACGGCGAAGAGATGAGAAGAGGATAGAGGAGAGAAGGCGATGGATGGGATTGAGGAGATTAGATTCTGAATTTGGTGGGATTTGAAGGAAGACCAGTATTTAGATTCAGGGGTTTTTGAAGGGATTCTTGGTTTAGGCTTTAGCTTTGCTTTTACAGGGAAGGTTTTGGATACGGCTACTTCTTGGTGTTGCTCTGCCATTGATGGCGGTGATTGAAGCTCTAAAGCTCTTCTCTCACGTCGTGTTAGGGTTTTAGCTCCACTGCATCGCGTAAACGGGTTTTATAGTAAACCTTTACTTTATGTTTTTACCCGGGCTTAATTAACCCAAAAAAAAAAAATTGTCACAGACTATTAAAATTTGTATAAAAATACTTAAACATGTTCCGTTTGAATAAAAATATTTTCTGGTGAAAATTGTCACGGATCCCATATCGGTTGGTTCCGGGATTGGTTCTGGGCATATAAGCGGGTGCGCTGCACACCCCTGTAAGCTAGCTTTTGGGGGAGAGAGTAATGGTCCCATGACAAGTAGTATCAAAGCCTTCTCTGGACCCACCGGACACGTGTACGCTGCACACCCAATGCGGAGAGAGTAATGGTCGCGTGGGCCACCCGTGACGAGGGCGTCACGGATTGGCTGTGGGAGCTGTCACGGATCCCACATCGGCTGGCCTCGGGGTTGGTACTGGGCATATAAGT